>APFE031587056.1:42219-70902 GCA_000404065.3 Pinus taeda | reverse complement strand
TTCAGAACTTAGAGATCCAAAAGTACATATTTACAGTCGTTTCAAGATCGAGCTCTTAAAATCAAGAAACAACGAGATGAGGAAGTTTGATGACAAGGATCGGGTAAATTGGATACTACAGCTGGATAAATATTTTGATCCACATGGTGTACCACTGTTACAAAAGGTACATATTGCATCTTCATATTTAGAACCAGATCAATTTTTATGGTATAAAGGGCTTTGTTCTCGTAAATCACTTGTTACGTGGTCAATTTTCACAGAGGAAATGATAGCACATCATGAGGATACAAGGAGCAACACCTTTTTTAGCCAATCGATAAATGTCAAACAAAAGGGTTCAATGGTAGAACACATTGAGGACTTTCAAAAATTCAATATAAGGGTAAATGATATTCTAGAGAAGCAAAAGAGAAATAGTTACATTTATGCCATGAAAGCTAATATCGATGGTATGAAAGCATATTGGAAGAAAGACATGGAATATTTGAAGAAGGACATGGAAGGTTTGAAGGAAGGTGGGACAAATATGGTACAAGAAATCCTCCTAATGATGAAAAGGATCAAGAAACATCAAAAGAAGAGGATATACATCGGGAACCAACCCTAGAGAAAGAACAAATGAATCTGACCATATCTTGTACTACAATGGCAGGAATTACCGCTCCTCAAACTCTCAAGATAGAAGGACATATCAAGAAGAAAAAGGTTCAAGAAGTGAAAGATCACATCGAGAAAGAAGAAATGAATCCGACCATATCTTGTAATTCATTGACCATAATTACCACTGCTCAAACTATCAGGATAGAAGGACATATCAAGAAGAAAAATGTTCAAGAAGTGAAAGATTACATCGAGCATCAAGAAATGAATCCGACCATATCTTGTAATGCATTGGAAGAAATTACCACTCCTCAAACTCTCAAGATATAAGGACATATCAAGAAGAAAAATATTCAAGCAGTGAAAGATCACATTGAGCATCAACAACAAGTTATCCAACTTTTAAAGGATAACACCACTTTGGTGTAGAATCAAATAAAACAACAAGCAGATCAACATCGCAGTGAAAGAAGTTTTGATGTAGGCCATTGGGTATTTTTACGGCTACATCTCAAGGAAGCTATTTATGAGAAGGAAATGTTTGAAATACTACATGCACTTAAGAAATGGCGACCTTACCTAATGGTAAGACACTTCAAGGTAAAAATGGATCATGATAGTCTTAAATACTTTTTATAACAAATATTACCTTTAGAAGAATAGAAAAATGGGTCACAAATATTTTGGGTTATGAATTTGAAATCATCTACAAAAAAGGGAAGAAAAATGTTTTTACAGATGCACTCTCAAGAAAGGATGAGGATGTGGAAGCATTGTTTTGTGTTATTTCTACTATCCAACCAGATTGGATAAACGAAGGAAGGGATGAATGGAAGAAGGATGAAGAAGTGTGGCCACTCATTCAAAAGTTGCAAAAGGTCCCAGTTCAACAATATTTCCAAAACTTGACAAGGAAGGAAAAATAATATGGGAACCTGAAGCATTCACAGAACCGAGAAGTCAACAACTACGAAATCGATCAATTTCAGAGTATCTCATCAAGTGGAAGAATTTACCCGCTGAACATTCCACATGGAAGGATGTGAATTTTATACAGAAGCATCAAGAACTACTCAAGCTTTGAGGACAACACTTTTTGAAGGAGAGGGGCATGTTAGGTCCTTATACTACTAGTGTAACCCCTTATTATTATTAGTACAACCCCCTTATTATATTGTTGTGCCCATGTAGTCCCCATATTGTTATGGTGGTGCCCCATAGAAGCCCACTATTGTTATTATGGTGCCCTTACATTATTATTGTTATGTTGGCTCTGGTTTATTATGACCCCTTAGACTCCTATATATAGAAAGGATGTCTTGTCATTTGTATCATCCAAGAATTGTCATTTGTGTAATGTTCATCTATCTTTTCTATCTTTTTGTGAGCTGGTTTAATAACAGTTGGGTGCATGGTGCACGCTTGAAGCCCTACTATGGCTGATAAAGTTTTATGGTAATTCTCGCTCTCTAAAAGGGGGCATGAGTTAGGCTTAGGATTGATTCAATTATGTTAGTCAATTAGAAATTCAATCGGTTGTGATAATGAGTTTATTAGTATAGTTGTGTCATCCCTTGTTGGTATGTTATAGTTGCGACCCATCGCAACTCATTATAGTGGGGGAAATATGTGTCATGTGTCATTTATGTCAGTCTTGTAATCATTGATAAAGGTATTTTTAGTTATATGCTAAATTTCCTATAATAATAATTTTTCTGATTTGATTTTCCACTTTATGAATTTCAAATCATTTCTTGTTACCCCATCATCATGATATTTCCATTTTCAAGTATTTTATGTCATGTCTTAGGAATTTACATCCTAGCCATAATTATTATCCTAATTTAACTTGATTTGGAAATTTATCATGTTTAATGACTAACGATATAATCACCCTGTGTCTTATTGAGTCCTTTCTATATATGTTGAGTGTTGTCACCATATTTCCTCTTTGTGTCTACAAGTTTTCAGGATTTCTTACCCTCGCTCCCACATCTAGTTCTTTTCTGACCCAATTCCCTATAATCCATCTATATAACTTGTCTATAGTCATAGGTCCTCAACCATGACTCACAACACTAAGCTTGTATTCTTTGCTGGATATTTAAACCATCGTATTGTTCCTACAGAAAACACCTTGGGAAAATAAGAAAAGAATACGCTAGTTGACAATGATTTGTCTGATTTTGATGTGTTCCCAACTTTAAAATTTGAAGTTTATATGAATTTCGATGTTGCACCATCTCATTGAATTATTCCTAGGGTCAAGGTTCAATTTTGTCCCCTGTAGAGGTCATTTTTTTTAAATTACGGGATTTGTCTATGTCTGATACCACAGGTGAACTCTTATGGTGCACAAATTTATCATCAATCGCTTGCATGGTGGTTCATTGTGGCTCGATAAGGAGTATCCTCTGCATTTATAATAAATTCACTAGCTTACAAGGTTGTCGAGGTACGGTCTAGATGTTTTGACTGTCTTTCAGAGTGTTTCAAAATGTATTCAGAATAAGGGGGGTGAAAATTTGTACCAGAAGTATGGCACTGAAGGAAGGGTTTTGGGGAAATCATTAATAAAATTAATGATGGAAGAATCCTTTTTTCCTTCTATATTATCAATGCAAAACTTGTGCAACATTATAAGAAGGGAGAATGTCCCCTGGATACCATCTCTGTTGCCAAAGCTTATGTTCAAGGCGAGTCCTTGGATTGCTGCAACTAATCGCTGCATGAATTGTTCGAAGCTTTTGAAGATTTTATAAGTGAGCCACATATTTCATTTATGGGTACTTGGTTATTACCATTGCAATGATGAAGTGGTTTTGACCTAAAGGTAGAGAGGTGGTTGAAATTCCATACGGAGGACATATTGATCTTGCTTATTCTCTATGGAGGACTCAGATTGATCCCGCTAATTGATAATTCAATGAAAAGACATTTGAGAATTGGCATACCAAAATTTTGCATGCCACTCAAACATTTCCTCAGGTGTCGAAGATGATTTTGGAGAAATATGTAAATAAAATATGGTTTGGGATGAGTCATGGTCATACTTACCTTTGGCTTGGAACTATCGACCTTGGCACATTCAAAATGAGGCAACTTCCTTATTATGTTTATGAAAAATATTTTCACAAGGAAGTGTTATCCTAGCCCAGAGTGAAATGCATACAAAATGACGATGAGATTATTTATAATTTTGATTGCATGCAATGTTGTGATTCCTTTGCAGATTTCACGTCATCTTCGAAGAAGCGAACAACTAATGTGAAACAAGATCTTCAACCAGTATTGAATAAATCCAAGAATGGTTGTTTTCTACTTGCCACATTGTATGTGAGGATAGTTCCGTAGTAATTTCCAATGGTTCTATTTTAGGTATTCCTAGTGCTTCTTTGCTTGTTACCGATTCATTGAAGCCACCAATAGTACCTTTTGTTTCCCTGAGTCCTATTGAGTCACTTCACCTACAACTTCTATTACTACCCCTTCCATCTCTAATGTTTTTGGTTTCATTTATAGCCTTCCCCAGACCAACACCAGTGTCCAATTTTCTAATGTTGTAGATCTCAATAATGATGAGCTCAAATACCTTGGAGAGGGAACCACAATAGTGGAGTAACACCATAATTTTTCGCCTATCCATTCCACAAATTCCCTAGGTTTGTCTCCCCATACAACACCACAATATCATACTATCTCTGATATCTGTGAAAATGACAGCATCGGTGGAGACACTACTGAGATGGATATTGAGTCAGCATTTAAGGATACTATAGCACAACCCATTGTTGAATTTGAGTCACCTGAAGAAGTAGTTCAACCACCACCTGTGCAATCTTCATCCAAGGTACAACAAAACCTTACCACAGTTCTTTTAACAACTTAGGTTTTTGTGTTTAGTTAGGACCCAACTTGGTGATGATAAATCTTGCATTCGGTTGCACAATATTAGGATATCATTCCTCTTTTTCCTTCAAGAATTATTTTTAGGATACAAGATGAATTAAAAAAGGAACACAGTCAAGAGCACGAAACTTCACCCTAGGGACACTCTAAAAAGTCTATCGCTAGTGGTCAGCCCTTAGAGGCTTGGTTCCCTTCGCCTAATTATTTATCTACGGATGATCTTCAAAGCTGATCTTCAACCCAACAATTTCAACTTATTCAAACCTCTGCAGTGCAATTGGAAGCCCGCCGTAATGAGTTTGTCTCTCTTCGTGAACAACAAAAGCAAGAACTCATGGTCGTAATTAAGGAGTGAGATCATTTACGAGATGAAATTGCATAACTTGAGAAACAAATTGAAGATATTAGTGCTAAATTCCAGTAGATGTGTCTGACCATTTTCGAATTTATGCCTAACGATCTAGAAGATTTATCTCTTTGTTAGCTAGCTAAATATTATGATTTTCTTGAAATTGCTTGTAAAGAGCTAATCACAAATGATAGAAACTTATGAAATAATGTTGTTGAGTTGCACAATGCACCTCCCGCTCATGTTGATCATTTCACTCAGTAGATTATCTTACACAACTCATGAATGATTCTCATGAAATATTTCAAAAAGTGCAATATTTTCCTGGAGTTATTGTAAAGAACAACCAACCTTTGCACTGGCTGCGATAACAAACTCAACAATTGTTTGACCAAGCACTCGCTACTGCTGATATCCAGTAACAACAAGATCTTCTTAGTCAGATTAAAGGTCTTGAAACCCAAATTCACCATACGGAAGAAGAGTCACATACTTCCAAAGTTGTATTGCATGATCTTCAACTTCCAACACAAAAACATTTGTTCCATCTAAAGAAACTACACTCTGAATCCGATACACAATGGAAGTTAATCCTTATTGCGCATCCTCAAAATTCTACAACTGTAGGTACTATCGAAGTTTCTACCTTGATCACTACATGGAAATCCACTGCTACAAAATATGTTGATTTTAAAGCTCAAGCCTTACAAAAGGTGCCATAGTTGAATCCTTCCTGTGAAGGTAGCATAGCAATGCAAAAAGCAGATGAGGTAATAAAATAGGTAGAAGAAGTGCTTGCAGAGGTAGCACAACTACAAGTGGAGCCAAACATATGGTTAGAAGATTGACTTGAGGACCAGTCAATGGATAGTGGTCAGGGGTTGTTGGGTCCTTTGTTTTTGAACAAATTTTGATAAAAAAAGGTTGCAAAAATGGCCAACGCAAGTGGAAAAACCTGTGAGACACAGAGACCAAAAAAATGGAAGCAATAGGAAGAAAATAGGAACAATTATCTTGGAATCCACGGAAGCTGGAGAATAAGGATTCACGTGTTGGATTTTGAAGAAACCGAGAAGATAAGGACCACAAACCCATATTTTGTCAAAGTGGACCAGATCAAAGGGACGAGATCAAAATGGTAGAAGCAAACTAGATCAAGTGAGCACGATAAAGGGGAAAATTCTATAAAAGGTTTAGAGAGGATAAGTCACACAAAGAGTTATTCTCATACTATGTTGAAATTTTGTTGGATTAAATATATAATTTGTGTACCCATGTATAAACTTTGGAATTATTTACAATGATCCTTGCTCTATTATTTGTTCTCGAAATATCTTGTGCTCTAATGTATACCTTTAGTGTAATGGCCTAGTTATATTAATGGAATGAAGTGTTGCATGATAATGTTCTCTTTTGAGTTATGGAATGATGGATTTGATTATAGCCTTTTAAATTTTTATGTATATTACATGTTGTTTGTTCTTCAATATTCATTACTGCAGATGTATTTCTTTTTCCTGTGTAATAGTTTCTAAATATTTCTATCATTGATGTATAATTATTTATGCAATGAACCTTTTGCGTGATAAGTTGATCCTAGATACTATTTATTGATCCCTACTATTTTAATTGTCTTGGCATGCACGTTTCTCCCTTGTGGAGGAATGAAAGGGTCGATGTTGTGCTAGACTATAGTGGAGCTCCTTTTTTGGAAACCGAGATTGAAACCTGGGTCCAACACAGTCAATTTTGTGCTAACATGCCACCTTAAACTTTGGAATTTGTATATGGACAACAATGAGGAGTGACGGGAGACATCATAAGAGAAGCATTAAAAGTAAATAAGTTTGTTGAAAAGATTAGGTAGATCCATTAGCAAGTATATGAGATGCTAAAGAAAGGTACAAGGCTCAACATGGCTAGCACATAACAAAGAAATCATTCAAAATTGGAGATGAGTTTGGTTAAAATCAAATAAGGAAGACTAAGAAGGAGGCTCTATAGTTTGGTCATTTTGAAGTATTGGGAAATATGGGAGATAGTGCCTACAAGCTTAATCTAACTGCTATACAATCATATTTTCTCAATGACAAATGTTGAAAATTTGAAACTCTATGAGTCTTCGATGTTCGATCAAGAGGAGGAATAGGTTCTACCTATAATCGAAGACTTAGCCCAGATACTGAAGTAGAGTTAGTAGAAGACAGTTTTACAAAATAAGCCCATAACAATAAGATAGGTATAGTATGACCTTTTGGAGATTGAATTGAAAGGATGACCTCTCGGAAAAGCAAATTTCTACTCCAAGGAGAAAGTAGAGGTAAATTTTATTTTCCTTATTTAAGAAATTTTGTGGCAATCAAAATGCTCTCCAAATGGGGATGTATGATATTAATTGGATCATCATATAATTTGCTATATATCTCAGTACTTTTTTGGTAGAAAAGTTGGCTTGTAGGGCCCATTTTAGTGGCAGGTCCTAGTTTGAAAATTTTGGTATGGAACCTTCCAAAGCCATTTTGAGTCATCAAATGATGTTTTTCATGGTAGTGTGGTATAGAACTTATGTATACACCCTTTAAATTGATCTACAGTTTGATACCTTTTGAAGTCATTCCAAATATCACTTTAGTCAAAGCTTGTTTATGTAAATTATGTCTCTTGCAAGTTGACCTACCTAATTAACCAACATGGTATAAGTGGATGGCATATTCTCCCCTGCTACTCAAACATGTGGGACTAATAACATGAGGATGTTCAAGTAGTTTCTAGAAGGCCCAAAACCTTATCACATTGAGGGTTGAGGAAGTCAAACCCATAACCCTATATGGCTCTGAAACTATGTTAAATATCAGGCCACTAGGAGGACAAGGGTTTCCACTTGTTTACATTTTACTTGTTTCATAGCTAAGAAAAACATTTGGGACTAGTATTTTCATAGCATAATAGAGGAGGAAGAGGATTGTATAACAATTTTTCAGGTCACATTGTTAAAAGGTAACTCCATAAGAGCTCGTGTTCCTTTCTATATGTAGTTTTATAACTAAAGAAAAGATAGAAGATGACATGACTTATCTTCTATTTGTTGGAAGTAATGTTTCCATGTAATGTGTATTTATCATTGTGAGTCCCTTGGTGTCATACTAGAAGTTGTTGATTCTTATGTAATGAGTTAGAGTGAGGTGTCGAAGTTAGTGTGTAATTTCCTATATATGTAATTGTTGAAATGAATAATATACAATGTGAGATTTGTCTTGTGAAAAATCACTCTCTACTCTCATATTTTTCCAATATGGTATCCGAGGTAGATCTGGCTTGATTCGCTTACAGGAAGGTCGGGAAGATGTGAGAGATTCTTGAGTGTTATTGTTTTATACATACATAGATTAATATAAGTGTGTGATAGTTGATTTCTGTTGTGATATTTATTTCTCCCTATTTAGATTTGTGTGTGAGTGTGGTTTTGTAGATCTATATCCAATAAAAATCCATCATTTCTCTCTTTACTTGCATGCCTTGAATCAAATCCTGAGCCATTGTGCAAATTCTATTGATGGGAGGTAGAGACGAAGGTCAAATTCATAGAATTGCAAGTACACATATGTTTCCAGAACCAAGAGAAAAAATGATGCAGTTGTCACTTACGAAGGAGTAAAGGGTTGTTTGTGCACACCATCCAATAATTCGAGGCTAAAAGTTTATGAGATGAGCCAATGAGCCAATAAGAAAACATTGGCAACGGTCTGTTTCCTAGCAAGCATGGTTGTCGTCGATCTCAACAACAACGCAATTTCACCAAGCATGGGAATGGTGTTTTTACTTGTAATTTTTTTTAATATGGTATGGACGAGATCTGGATGAGAATTTTGGATCAGGAGATGCGGCGACAAAAGAAAATAATTCAAAGCGTTAAAGGGATTATGGATCAATGTTGGATCTAGCATTCCTGTTCAACACAAACCAGAAATGTGCCCTGATGCTCTCGCTCAGGTCATGCCCGTCCAAGCTTAATATAGTAAGTGGCTAACACGACAACGTATTCTTCATGTAACAAATTTGTTTGGCGTTGCGATTTGTGTCATTTAATTGGGAAACAATGTTGGGACTCAACATTGTTGGGAATTTGAATTATTAAAACTCGGTGTATGTCGTGAGTGAAGAAAAGGAACAAAAGGGAAATGTTGAAGAAACTCCTTTAGTTAACTTGCTTATGGATTTTCTTTTCCTGTCGGGTTGTGTCAATGTTGGGAACCACGCTCGCAATAAAATCTTTGTTGGCTACAATGATTTGAAACTGTCTCTCTCAGCACTAAGCCTCGAAGTACATCTACATCAATTGTGTTCCAACGCCTTGGGCTAGTAAGCCGAAAATTCAATTTTGTTTGAGCTGATAGAAACGAGGTTAATGTTCAGCTTTATGCAGGCCAGTTGAGTTAAAATGTCTATTGTGGCAATGATTGTTTTCATGGGTCAATTTTTTAGCCTTTTTTTGTGTGTCGAAACGTGTCTTTTATTCCATGGTGTGGGTTTAATATATAGTTGTATGCAAATTCAAGATTGGTGTTTCTTAAACTGGAAGCCCCGGTGTCTGAAACGTCAATTCTTCTATGTTAGTAATTTTGGTTATAAAAAGGGTTGGTGGTTCTTAAACTGGAAGCCCCGGTGTCCAAAACATCAACTCTTGTGTAAAGTCAAGTTGTTTGATCAACTCTTGAGCACATTTAGTATCCAAACCTCCATCCTATCAACTGACGAATAGCCGAAAGTGAAATATCCAACAGATGGTGGTTGGTCCATAGGATGGTTCATTACTTGACGGATCTTATCACGGAAGCACCGACGAGCCGATTTGTCAATATTGTTGATCCTGCAAAGTTCATCAATGATGGTCAGAGGTGATTACATTTTAAATGGAGTTCAAGTAACAACTCGAAGATGTGGTGGTGAAATAGTGGAGTTTGCAAGATTCCAGAGTGGATGTGGGTGCTAATGAAGATCAGTTAGACAAAGATTTATTTGTTATAATATGTTGTTCATGTAAGCATTAAGGGAGGGTGTTGGAAGTAATGCTTCCATGTAATATGTAGTTGTCATTGCGAGCCCCTATGCATCATTCTAGAAGTTGTTGATTCTTATGTAATGAGTTGGAGTGAGGTGTCGAAGTCAGTGTATAATTTCCTATATATGTAATTGTTGAAATGAATAATATACAGTGTGAGATTTGTGTTGTGAAAAATCACTCTTTGCTCTCTCTTATTTTTCTAATACTATTTGAGTTTTCTCCCACATTGGGTTTCTTAGGATAAATCGTGTTTTCATTTATGTGGGTGGTGTGTATTTTGTGCCTATTGTTTTAGTGCTTTCATAAAAATTCAAGCAAAAGTAATAAAAAAATGATATGGAATCTAAAGAAATAACTTGCATAGATATAAGATTTTAGAATATTATAAGATCCATGGTGATAAACTATTCCACGAAAATATTCATGACAGTTCACATATAAAAAAATCCCAAAATATAATTTCACATATAAAAAAATCCCAAAATATAATTCATTTTAGAAAAATAAGACAAAAAATTCTTAAATAAATATAAATTTTTAAATACTACTCATATAACTTATGTAACCTAATTATAATAATAACAAGCCTAGATACATCTTAATTATGAATTTAAATGGATATGGTTTAACTGATAATTATAATTATTAAATTCATTTTATTTCTTTTTTTAATTTTACGTAATTTGACTGAATTATTATTTATTTTATTTTGACTAAGTCAAAATGTTAGACATTACAACATTTGTACCATACTGGTTGGAGATTCAATAATTGTGCCCACTCTCTAATATTATAGAGATGTTGTAATGTAATGTTTAACTTTTTGACTAAATCAAATTAAATAAACAATCTCTGAAATTTCTAAAGCTCACTGAAAAATCCTCGGCTCAGAGAAGTTGTTTCTTTTCTTCCAACAACATAACAACCAAATCTCCTCTCTGCGCTTATGGATTAACGACTTTGGCTTCTCCAGAATTTAGAAGTGGGTCTCCAGTGAGCGAGAATGATGTTTCAGGGTTTCATTGTCAATCACTTCAGCAAGATCGTTCAAAGGTGCTGCTGCATGTTCTTCCTATCGCCTCAGTCCTTCCGGAGCATCCGAATTTACCCGGCGTTGCTGTTGATTCTTCTCGCCCGAGCTTTTTTCAAAATTTGGTTCACAACGAAGAGCATTCCTGTGCCTATCCTTGTAATTCCTTATCAGCTCTTCCCGCTTCTCCCCAACATGGCCTCCCGTTTGGATAGTCAACCTCCCCTTCAGCGAACTGTTCTGGCAGTTAATGCTCCTTGTTGTTCCATCATCATTCTCCGTTGACCCCTCTTTCCTCATCATTACCTTCATCATCAGATGACGACAACCTCCCGAAAGATGGAGTATCTACCTCTCGAACCGCCGCTAATTTGAACCTTGTCAACACGCCTGGAATTTCAAATTCCCTCAACATGTCAAATGAAAAATTGATGAGGTTTTTGAATTTTTCATGCTTTTTATTATAGGTTTTACTCAAATTTATAAGTTGCAATCTTCTCTAATTTTTTTAATGTCTAAACTTTTTCAACTACTCTTATCTAAATTTTCATAAATCTTTTTCTCTCTTGTTTTTTTCCTAACTTAACATATGTGTTTGATTGAGATCATAATGACATTAATCGCCTAGAGCTTGAAATTTCCGTAACACTAACAATAATCGCCAACATATTATACTAAATAATCACCTATAAATAATATTAATGTAGCATTAAGTTAATATTAACCACTATCCTTAAAATTGGCCTAGGGAAAAGAAGGAAATGTGACACAATAAAATAAGTGACATGATAAGAACACCATTTAAAATTGTGAACACATCACTCTTGTATTTGACCAAGTAAAACTAGGGTACCCACCAAATTTCACGCATGGATGGAGCTATGTACTCTGCCAAAGTAACGAAGGCTTGCACCTGTCACCCAATGTTTTGAGATGGCCTCTATCACAGACGGGACAACTAAATAGCCCACAAGCGGTGAAATATGTCCCTAAGGGATTCAAACCATGAGGAAGAGGAAAATATCACGCTAAAAACCTACTACAGAAATCTGGAATTTCCTTTCACCATCAAAATGTCCTTATAAATTCATATTATTTGTTTATATTTTAATAAATTCTAATACAATAGTGTGAATGTGAAATTGGTAAATAAGTGTGAATAAAACCAACAACACATGTGAAGAACAGTGCGACCCACATTGATGTAAAGACATCATCATCTATCAAATTAGACATTGTTTCCCCTCTTCTTTCGACAACTAAATCATGACCAACATTGGTGACTGCTAGTGATGCATTACCATCCTCAATGGGAAAACATCTCCAACCCCGCCACTTATCTTACGAATAAAACCAAAACCCATTGTTCCCAACATTGAAGAAACATACTTACATTAACATTATACTTCTGAATATACTTAACCTCTTATCATATACAACAACATACAACTTATAAAATGAATATTATTGCAAACATTTTGTTACTAAAGTGCAGGGAAGGACATCAATAAGTTTTCAGCAGGACTACCACTAGTTTGAAAACCTAGTCCGCAGTAAGACATAGGTGGGGATAAGGGGTTTATGAAATTGTGAACTTCACTCACGCCTTGCATTTTTTAAAAGTGGAAGCAATGAAAAAAAAATATAAATTTCATCCCACGAAGTAGAAACCAACCTTTATAATGGGAAACCAAAAAACCCAACATAATGAAGCCTGTAGATGAAGCCAAGAGTCCCTCCTCGCAGCGCCATGTGGAAATACACAAACGTCCATCTTGTGATGACAACATAGAGAGCACTTTCAAGCTCATATCACGCTTATTTATAAATACACGTCAGTTACTTATTGTGGTTTCTTAGAAGCTAACTCCCAACAAACATACTTAAGACTTTTTTCTCATTCCAATCTATCAAACAACCCATGCAGATGTGTCAGCTGCCATGACATTGCAAACGGACAAAGTCTAATTGCCCCAAAACTTCTCCACTACCAGATTCACTGCCATGACAAAAATTGAAAAATAAAATGGAAATATCCAAATTGGTTTATGCAATAGGCGTTCTGTTCATCCATACTTTCTAACTTTCTTGATCAGATAAATCATACAAGAAATAAGTAGAAATATTTTAGAGTTATATGTTTTGAGATACCAGCGAGTGGGTACCTTTGCTCCTTCAGTCAGAACGTTTTAAGAGATTCGAAACGCTAGTTATAGGCTTGTCTTTGCCAATTGATATATTTCTCATGCACTTGAATTGTATTAATACAAAACACTATATATTCGCCATCTATATTGTTTTACAATAATTGTGAAGAAAACTTAAAATACATTATATCCTATAGCCTCTCACTGTTCTCACTATTATCTTACTTTCATCCAGCATTAATGCAAGCTAGTGTGCTACAATCATACTCTTACTCTTGGGGAGTAAATAAATACAGTGCGTCAAAATTAAAAAACAATGCTTGCAGAGAGTTTACAGGATCTCACAATTACAAAACCAATGTTGGCCAGACTATATTAACTATAACATTTATTAACATTTATGTACTTTGTCTTCAAGAATCACAATGAATGCAACGTGGAAGGGATAGCGTTGGAGCCTGGTAGGTAGTAGGCAATCGAAGGCTTGAACATTTAAATCAACTTAAGTTTGAACTCTGTCTACCGGTCGCTAGTCCCGCCTCCCATGAAATAGAGGTATAATAGATTTTGACAGTTCTACTTTGAGATCAGACATCAAAATGAAGTGACGTGTAAAAAATTTCGTCGGTAGTCGAATACATCATGGAACGCTAAATACGTCCTATAGGATGCCAAATTCCAGGCCTGCTTGCCATTGCTCCCTTTTTGTATGTGATGCCCCCTCTTTGGGTTTCTCTTGTCCTCTTAATCTTAATAACTTTATTAACAAGAATCACGACAATAGCTTTGAATCTGATTATATTATTAATAATTAAAAGTTAGTGCTATTATCATAATAATAATGTTGTTAATTAATTTATAACTTTATAACTAATTAAATTATAATTTTATTTTAAATAATTATTATTATAAGATAAGTACATGTAGATTAGAAAAATTATGGAACAAGATTATTAAATATATAGATGTGTCTTCACTTTACCATGAAGATTCTTAATCTGTAAATATATTTGGTTATAATGTCATATGACACTTGTTCATATGAAATTTATTTAATTAATCAATTTAATTAAAAGGGAAAAAAGAGCATAATTATTTAGGAGGTAAATTTCAACTTTTGATTCCTGTATACTACTTGAAATATTCTAGAATAATTCATCCAGATTAAATCTTACCTTCTATCCACTATTAAATTAAAAATTTGGAAACCCTATTCTAAAATAGATATGGATATCTGTGTAATTAAAAAATAATCATAAAAATTAAGTAAATTATAACTTTATTATTATTTGATGTAGACTTTTGTGATCCATAATAATTCTTATTCGATTTATCTGCAAGCTTCTTCAAAAACTTTATTAGTAGTAGTAGTTGTTATAAAAGAAATTAATGTACAATTCAACATATATACATTTTAAAAAGTATGTAAGAATATTCTTAACCATGACTTTCATCCCCATTTAATATAGAGATTCTTGATCAGTAAACATGAGTTGTCAATATACCATGACATATCAATACCACATGCGAGAAAAATGATTTCATATGCGATTTGTTAATATGGCATTTTTTAATTAATCAATTTAATTAAAAGGGAAAAATTGGCATAACTATTTTGAAAAGAAATTCCAATCTTTCATTTTTTAATACAATTAAGAATATTCTAGAATAATTTTTTGAGGTTAAATCCTTACCATCCACTTAATAATTCTTGATGATTAAATTAAAATTATGGAAACTTTATTCCAAGGCCTGATTAAAAACTAGAATTAAAGTGGGATTAAAAAAGAAAAAGGTGCACACAACGAAAAGAAAAAAAGAAAAGAGGAAAGAACCATTGTTATAAAAAATTAAGGTTAAAAAAAGTTCACTTAATTGTAGGAGGATAAATTTTTATCTTAGTCGACCCATTGATGTTAATCAACTAATTAATGTATATGACTAGACTAATAATAATAATATTAATAGGTGGAGCATTTGGGTTCTTGGATCTGCGCGGCTCTACGACCTGCTCCCTGCGAGATCCGCTTGCTGCGTGAGTTATGCATGAGAGCACACCCGCACCTCGTGCGCGCTGATCCAGCGAGAGGGGCCGCGGAGGGTCCTGCCTGGTGCTTGCGAGGGATTCCGCGGAGGGATCTGCCTTGTACCTGTGAAGGACTGTCGAGGGAATACCTATAGGCTGCGGCCCCCTTGACTGGGCCTGTTGGCTTTCCATGCAGAGGCTTTCAAAACTCTACTGGCCTCCTTGCCCAAGAAGAAATGCATGGAAGGAGCTAAGTTTGTGAAAAGGCTTGAAGACCAGAAGGACCGATCCAAGTAGCGCTTTCTCTGGCAGATTGGGCCCTAGTCGGACAGTTTACCAGAATTTGGCCTTCCCCGAAGACGACCAAAATTTGGGTAGCGAGGAACTAGGCACTTCTAATCAAAAACAAGGTAACCTCCTACTTCCTGGGGAGAGGATACTTTTTGTTTGAATTCTTTGCAAAAGAAGACAAGGATCTCAGTTTCAGGAATGGTCCCTACTTCATGGGCCCCCAAGGGCTGTATTTAAACAAATGGACACCAGAATTTGCTCCGGTGGTGGATGTGCCTACAACGGTCCCGGTGTGGGTGAGACTTCCCAATATCCCAGTTCATTGCTGGAACTGGGATTCTTTGAGCACATCGGGAATACTCTTGGAAAATTTATAGACAAAGCCAACAATAAGGACCAGTATGATTGTGCCAAAATCTATGTGGAGGTAGATTTGGAGGTTGGACTACCGGAAGCCATCAAAATAGGTGTAGGCCCCTGGACACATATACAGAAGCTGGATTATAAGAAGCTTCCATTCAAATGCCGGAAGTGTCACGTCTACGGGCATTTTGCCAGAGACTGCCCATCCAAAGGGATGGAAGAAAAAGGAAAGGAAGAAGGATGGAACCAGGCAAAGCGCTCCAAAAACTTTCACAAGAAGAATGCAAATGGAAATGCCAAAGCCCCTCAAGCGGGCCCTGCTCAGAAAATAGTCATGGAAAGTCAAGGGAACAAATTTGAAATCCTTGGATCAGAAATTATGGCTACCCAGGAAACAAGAGCCACCAAGGAGGCCTCCCCCTCCAAAATCTGCCCCTCTGTTCCAGAGAAGTCCAAAGGGCGGTTGTCAGAAGAGGAGGAGCAAACCCAAGAGTCTGAGGAATCGGAGGAAGAAGGAGAAATTGGTGAATTCCAATCATCTCCTAGAATATCTACAAGAGGACGTAAGTCTGCAAAGAAAAAAAGAGAACAAGAAACCTATAAGGATAAGCTCCAGGGCAGCCAACCAACATTAGAGAAGCTCCTTGCAAAAACCCCGAAGATGACAAGGATCCAATCCCAAAGCTCCAAGGGAGCTCATCAAGGCAAAAATAAATGATGAAGATAGTCTCCTGGAATTGTAGGGGAATGGGCACTGTAGCCAAACAAGAAGCAATGAAGAGCTTAGTAAGACTGGAAGCCCCGAATATCCTCCTCATCCAGCAGACCAAATTGGAGGACACAAATTTCCTCCAAGCAAGCAAAAAATTTTGGAGCAAAAATGGAGTGCATGCAATGTCGGCCCGCGGAGCATCGGGAGGAATTGGATCACTCTCGAACACAAATAAGTTCTCTTTAATTTATGAGTCCCTGAATACCCATTGGAACTTTTTAAAAATGCAGCATCTAGAATAAAAGGAGATTATATGTCTTTTCAATGTTTATGCTCCTAACAATGCAGGTGAGAAAAAAATCTGTTGGGACTCCATCAAAATCCATGCAGAGCAAGAAAATTTGGAAAACATAATCATAGCCAGAGATCTAAATCTCACCCTTCTCTCATCTGAAAAAAGAGGTGGGAGCATAGTCAGAGATCCAGCTAGAGAATGGACGGAAGATCTCATGCAAGATTGGGATCTGCTAGATATAAAGCTGATTAAAGGCACGTTCACATGGTCAAATAAAAGAATTGGTCCAGGCCACATAGAAGCAAGACTCGACATATTTTGGTTCAAAGTTCCTTTCTGCTCCTGGGATTAGATGCCAGAATGAGAATTCTTTGAAACAGCATCTCAGACCACAAGCCCATCAGCCTTGAGTTGTTGACCCCCAAGGATCTAGGGCCTATTCCATTCAGATTCAGCTCCTTATGGATCAATGAAAAATATTTTATGGAAAAGATCAGAGACTCCTGGAAGGAGCCAGTTAAGGGATCGCGTTCTTTGTGTGGGAGGAAAAACTCAGAAGAGTTAAAGGCATGTTGAAATCCTAGGCTAAGACCCTCCCAAACCCTGCAGCAGAAAGGAAAAAAGCTCAAAGTGCGTTACAAAGACAACACCTACATATTGAAACAGCCGAAATCACTAAAGAAGAGCTGGAAAGGGAGGACAAACTTCAACAAAGCTTTCACAAGGCTTGTCGTGCAGAGGAAGAATACTGGAGGCTCAAGTCCAGGAGCCTTTGGCTTAAATCTGGGGACAGAAACTCCTCATTTTTTCACAAACAAACCCAAGCTAGGAAAGGCCACAATTCCATCAACGAAATAAAAGATGACAACTATGTTTTGAAGGACTTTAATAGCATAAAAAAGGTAGCCTCTGATCACTTTGAACAGTTGTATAGAGAAGAATTAGGAGCTGAATCTAACGTTGCACTGTTGGACGCAGTCCCAAATTTGATCACCTCTAAAATGAATTAGTCTCTGGATGCCAAAATCACGAAGAAGGAAATTAAGGAAGCTCTCTTTGCAATGGATCCCGATAAAGTCCCGGGACCAGATGGATTTACGCCCAGGTTTCTCGAGGCCTGCTGGCAGATTGTAGAAAAGGAATTCTGCAAAATGATACAGAAATTTCAAAATTGTCAGAAGATTGGTGGGTGTACAAACTCAGCCTTTCTTGCCCTCCTTCCCAAAGAGAAAGGAGCAAACACTTTCAGCAAATTTCACCCAATCTCCTTATGCAACATTGGGTATAAATTTATAACCAAAGTGATAGCCAACAGGTTGAAAAGAATCCTCCCCAAAATCATCCCGAACAATCAAGGTGGATTTATACAAGGTAGGCAATTGGTGGCCAACTTCGTTCTGGTCCAAGAGGCGATTCAGTCCAGTCTACACCGAAAGGAAAAAGGTATGGTTATAAAACTAGATCTTGAAAATGCTTTCGATCGTGTTAGACATAGCTTCTTATTTGATGTGCTGCAAAAAATGGGGTTCGGTCCAAGATTCATTAAGTGGATCAGAGCCTGCATCTCGGAGCCATGGATTGCCCCTTTGGTGAATGGAAGGGTTTTTGACTTCTTCAAAGACTCTAGAGCGCTGAGGCAGGGGTGCCCTCTGTCACCTCTCCTTTTCGTCCTTCAGGCCTCTGTTCTAAGTTTTTATCTTCTTCAAAAGCAACAAGACCAAGAAATCGCTGGCCTGTGCATAGCTAGAGGATTCAAAAGTATCAACCACGCCCTCTTCGCGGATGACACTCTTCTGTTGGGGGCAGCAACTCCCAAGTCAGCTTCCAAATTCAAAGAATTTCTGGAAGTCTATTGTAAGATCTCTGGAAGTGCTTTAAACAATGCCGAATGTCATATCTACTGCTGGAATATTCCGGCTTCAACTGCAAGCTCCATTGCTCGTTGCCTAGGTTTGGCAATCTCAATTTCATGATCCTCTTTCAAATATCTCAGTCTGCCCATTTTCCATTCAAGGGCTTTGAGTAAATATTCGCTGCCACAGTTAGACAAATTTAAATAAAAAATGCAGGCTTGGGGGTCCTCCTGGTTAAATATAGCTCGGAAATCCGTGCTCATAAAAGCAGTGCTTAGCAGCCTGCCTCTATTTAAATTCTCAGTTCTATTGGCACCTATGGGAATCGTAAAAAAAATGGAGGACTTAATCAGAACATTCCTCTGGAAAGGAGGCAAACAAAACGAGAAAAAAATATGTCTTGTAAATTGGGATACAGTTCCGAGACCTTTTCAGGAGGGAGGTCTGAATTTTAAAAATCTCAAAGCACAAAACTTAGCCATGGGAGCCAATCGAATCTGGAAGGTAGACACTCAGTGTTAAAGTCAAAGAAAGATCTTGTCGTTTCAGATTGGAGCCGAAGAAGGGATGGCACGAATTACAAGCTAATGGTCAAAGGCCTCCCCACACGATATTGAAAACTCACTTCTTCTTTAATTTTCTGTTTTTTTAATTAATTTTCATCTAACTTTAAATCAACCTTCATACTAAATAAAAATATTTTAATTAAAGAAAATTATATTCAAAATCTAATTAAAATAGATGACTATCACTATCACTAGGTCTAATTGCTTAAAACAGTGTAGTCTAGGTGGTTGGGAGGGTTTAATGATAATTTCTCCATTTAGATTCAAGTCTCTTTGACATGATGCATGCTGCTCCTTTGTTAGCTATCTATAATAATAACTTTTCATGTCTTATATTTAGGATGAGCTAAATGAAATATATAACTTCTTATCAACATTTTTTTTTGTTAAAATAATCCAAATGAACATTAAAGTTGTATAAACCATAAACATTTTTTTGTTAAAATGATCAAAATAAACACTAAAATTGCACTAACAGTCAAATTTACGGAGCAATTGGTAACTTGTTGTATAATGAAATACACTTTATTTATATGATATATATATAAAAGCTAGGCATAAAAAGTTAAATATTAAACATCATGAAATAAGCCAATGATATTTTTAGTGTTTTTTATTTTATTTTGTTTATTAAATAAAATATATAAAATAAGTTATGTGAATTATATATAGAGTTCAAACTGGGATATTAACAAAAATAATTTTTCTAAGAAAATATTATTTTGATTTATTTTTTATGTGGTTAAAATATTGAAAGTTAAATGTATAATATTATTATTAAATCAAATATAAATTAATTGGGTAAACTAACTCATCATTAATAAAAAAATTGCTTTCTTTTATAAATATTAAATTTATAATACGTGGTTAGTCATAGTTATTTCTCTTCCTAGTTTTGTCAAATATCTAAAAGGCCCATATTATGAGCATTTTTATTAGTTTCAATGGTTATATGATTTTCATATACAATTTGTAAATGCTCTCAAATTGTCAATATCTAGAGGAATTACATGCATCAATTTCAAGGCTTGGATTTTTAGAGTGTTGAGGATGCATCACAGTTCTAGTTTGACGCAGCTTCCAAAAGATTTGGGATCATTGAATTATTTTCAAAAATTCCACTTGTCAGTGGAGGTCTAAAAGCGCTTTTTAGCAGTTTTGAAAATCTTACATCATTGCCAACAGAGTTGGAGTTTCAAAACGGAGTCACTGGTCAAATTTGACGGTTTTCACATTTTCCCAACCCATTTCTTAATATCAGGTCAAATTGTTAACTTTCCAATGTTTGTTTGGGTCTACAGGGATTGTTCGACATAGTAGGGCAGTGCCTGTCCATTATCAAGAAATTGCTTTAAACTTTTCCCTCTACATGATATGTTACCAGCAGGTTGTACTTGATATGTTACTATTAGGTTCTTTGTTAGGATTTTCATAACTTTATAACTTTATATCAAATTTATATAAAAATAATTGAATGAGAAAAATAAATGTATTTTTTTTAACTGTAACGTGTATGGAATTTATTTATCTGAAGAGATTATGGGTCTTTTCCAAAGTGACCCCTATTACAATACAGAATTCTAACTGCTGCTGTTTTTGATCTACTACATTTTCAGGGCATTTGAACAAAACTTTCATTGTTTACAATTAGCAGTCCTTTCATGAGTGAGCTGCCTTTGTTCGCTATCTGATCAGCTTCACTATTTGACTTTCTAAGAATATATGATAAAACTTAGACAAGTCAAAGTCTAGAAGAACTCTCTTCAATTTGTCCAAAATTTTGTTGAGGCTGACATTGCTGAACAATGTCTCTAAGTTTAATTTTTTTATTATTATCTCTGAATCTCTAAAAACTTGAAGGTCTTTGACTCCTTTGTCTCTTGCAATAAGGCATGCTTTGAGAAGCCCAAGGATCTCTGCTTGAGTTTTGGATTTCTGGCCTAATCCCCAGCAGAAACAGTCTTTTGAAGACCCGTCCAGAGAGTAGATGACCCCCCAGCACTGGCGGCACCGGGGTTCCCTTTGAACGCCCCATCAAAGAAAATTGTGGATAAATTTTGAGACCACCACCAAGATTGAAAAGTGTCATCATCATCTCTTATGCGCCAATCCGGATTGACAATTTGTGCGGGGAGGAGATACTTATGCATATAAGGCACTAGCGGGCCTAGCCACCTCTTTTATTTGGGTAGTAACAAAGGATCTTCTTTAAAATACTGTTGTTAGGCCGCTTCCAGAAGGAAGGATTTGGCTTTTGCAGCTACTTGCAACGAGGAGTGCCACATCTCTTTGAAAATCAGCTGATTGCGAGCCAACCAAAGCTGCCAACATACATATTTGGGAAGCACTATCCAGATTTTGCGCCAAAATGATTTGGGAGGGATTCGTTGGGGATAGAAAAGACTCCATGAGGCAAAGAGGTTCGAAATAGAATTCTGGGAAGGGACTGAAATCTGAAAGTCCTGTAAAATGAATCCCCAGACCTGTTTAGCAAAAATGCAATCCAAGAATAGGTGTTGGGTTGTTTCGAAGTTGTTGCTGCATAACACGCATCTATGAAGCCCTACTATGTTCCTTTTCTCCAGATTATCACCCGTTAGAAGTTTATTATGTACTAGGGTCCAGAAGAAGAAGTTCACTTTTGGTAAGGCTAGTGATTCCCAAACGTTTTTCCAGAAAGCCAGTGTTTGACTGTTGTTTCTTGAGGCCTGCAAAACTCTATATCCAGCTGCTATGGTGTATACATTGGTCTGGCCCCAACCCCAGCTATCTTTCATGGATCTATTGACAGGGGCAGCTTCCTCCACCAGATCTTCGAGCAAGGTTTGTTGAAGAGACAACCGGGCAGGGACTCCCTGAAAATCCCAACCTACCTAATCTCCACGCTGATCCCAATTCGAAAGGTCGTATAAGTTATTAACTCCTGCTCGCTCCAGCTAGTCTCTGAGATATGTTATGTCCATGCTTTCGGTCAGAGGTTATTTACCCATGATGCTATCGAGCCACAGATGAGTACGTTTGCCATTGCCAGGTATTCTGTAGACCAGGTTTTTGAAGAAATTGCTGCTTTTGTAGCATAATTTCCACGCCTGCGTGCAATTTGCTGTGTTAGCGTTATACAGATTGTTGAGAGATTTGTTGGGTCCATACTTTGAACGTAGAGTGACACTAACCGGGTGTGTGGGCTTGTGGATCAGCTTCCACAAAATCTTTCCTCCCAGTGCTAAATTGACAAGAGTGGGGTCTCTTATTTGCAGCCTGCCCTCTGCCATCAATTTTTTGACCACTTCCCTGTTCACCAAATGCGTTTTTTTTTTGTTGCCCTTACGTCCCTGCCACAAGAAGTCTCTGAGAAGTTTGGAGATCTGCTCCATCACGTTTCTTGGTGCAAGAAGAAAAGCTGCCTGGAAGATTGGAAGCGCAGACAGCAAGGATTTGATTAAAATAATTTTGCCTCCCTTAGTCAACCAATAGCCTCCCCACGCACCAATTTTAGTTTTGATTTTAGAAATTATTTCGCTCCATAGCGATCTTGTTTTGACTCCAGATATGATGGGAAGGCCAAGGTACTTAAACCTATCCCATATTGCTTGGCCTTTGAACTCGAGGAGAGTAGTAATGCCTCTAAGTTCATGTTGGTCTATATTCCAGCTGAAGACTTCGCTTTTGCTCTCGTTAACTAAAGCTCTTGAAACTCTGCAATAATTTCTGAGGACTGTGTCAAAAGCTTTGGCTATTCTTGTGGATGCTCCACCAAGGAGAAGGGAATCGTCAGCAAAGAGTGCATGGTTCAGGGGTTCTGCTCCATTGGAAGGTTTGAGACCCGGAATGTTACCAATTAATCTTTCAGCAGTGAGCTTTCGACTAAGGGAATCTGCCATTAAGATGTAAAGGAAAGGGGAGAGAGGGCATCCATGCCTGATGCCTCTCTGAGCTTGAAAAAAATTGGTTGGACGACCATTGACTAGAGGGGCAATCCACGGATTGTCAATGCAAGCTTTAATTAGATGAACAAAGTGAGGCGAAAAGCCAAAGGAGAGAAGAACATTGCTAAGGAATGTGCGATTAACTTTGTCGAAAGCATTTGCCATATCTAATTTTATCAACATACCTTTCTCATTCTGCTGCTTTCTTGAATGTATTGTCTCCTGAACTTGGATTACGTTGTCCAAAATGTGCCTACCTTCCACAAAACAACCTTAAGAAATGGAGATCAATCTTTTTAGCAATGGCTTGATCCGATTTGCTAGCAGTTTAGCTAGAGTTTTATAAGAAGCGTTACATAGCGAAATGGGCCTGAATCTTGCAAATGATTCAGGGTTGGAGTCTTTGGGGATTAAAGCAAGGTAAGTGGAGTTGGTTCCTCCACCTATCTTGGCTTTTTTCATAAACCCACTTATCATTTTATGGAGATCAACCTTAATAATATGCCAGCAAGATTTATAGAAATGGATGTGAATCCATCAGGCCCAGGTGCCTTGTCTGCGTCCATGGACCAGATTACGTTAATGGTTTCCTCCTCAGTGATTGGTCTACAGAGGATTGTGTTATCTTAAGGACTGATGAGTGAAGGGATGTTAGAGAGGAAGTCAGCAGCTTCCTCATCATTGCTTTCAATCTATATAGATTCCCGAAATGGGTTTCAGCGGCAGCTTTGACTTGATTGAACCCTTTGCAGACTTGGCCCTCAGCTGTTTTGATTTCTGCTATATGATTCCTAGACAGTCTCGCTCTATATTACCGGTGGAAGAAGGAGGTGTTCTGATCCCCAGCCTTCAGCCACAGACTTATGGATTTGAGTCTCCAGTATTCTTCTTCCTTTCTAAAAGATTGATATGTGGATCGTTGGGCTTTTATTTCTTTTTCCAACAACTCTGTTGTGATATCTTTGCTTTCCATATCTGTTTACAGGGACTGCAATGACTACACTGCCTCTTTTCTTTGATCGGTAGGAGTAGGGGTTGGTTTCTTTATCCAGTCCTTCAGATCTTGTTTTGTGCCTTTCAACTTTTGCTCCCATACATAACTTGAGGATCCTGAGAAGGATTTGGCCCATGTTGCTTTCATTGTCTCTAAAAAACCCTCTCTCTCGATCCAAAGAGGGCTGAATCGAAAAGGAATAGGACCCAGGTCTTCTTCATCTTCCAGGAGAAGTTGAATAGGCTTATGATCTGAGGTAAGTTTAGGCAGAATTTTTGTGATGATAATCTTTTTGTTCATCATTATGGAGCTTTGCACCAAGAATCGATCTAATCGAGCAAAAATGTGGTCCAATCCAACCTTATTATTGGACCAAGTAAAAATGCCTCGGACGGGATTGAAATCTAAAAGGTCCCAACACTTAGAGAGCTCCTCCACCTTGGGTAGCATGGGGTCTCTGATGCTGGAACCCCCCCTCTTCTCTTTTGCTTTCATTACAATATTAAGATCCCCGGCTATAATGATATTGCTAGGAGAAGACTGCTCTAAAAAGGCAGAGAGAGAATTCCAGCATTCTCGTTTTTCAGAGTAAGAAGCAGGTACATAAAGATTGAAGAAAGAGATGGACAACTTACTTACATTGTGCTTCAGTTCCGTGAAGATCCAGTGCTGGGTTTCATGATATTTATTGAGCTGGAATAAGTCTTCAGTCCAAAGAGTTGCCAACCCTCCAAAGGTTCCCCTTGAGCTGACTGCTTTGCCTATTCTCTTATTCCACTTTGAACTGCTGATCTCTAGAAGGGCTTGCCCTTCTATTTTGGTCTCTTGGAGCATGAGAATTTCTGAGGGATCTGCTTTCAAAAGGTCCTTAACTACTTCTATTTTAGAGGGATTCCCCAGTCCTCTACAGTTCAAAGAGACGAGTTTCATTATTTACTTAAGGGGGGGTTGGGGCCTCCCTTGGAAGGCCTTGGTCTAGTATTTCGCCCAATAGACATTTCTATTGTAAACTGACTTCCTTGTGTTTTGAGACTTTCTCCCTCCTCCTCCCTCTTTTCTTTGCGAGATTTCCTTCCTGCTTTTTTCGATGGACGCTCATAGGTTTCATCCTCCGAAGAACCAGAGATTTCCACTGGTTTTTTCCTTGCTATTTCTGCGTATGAAGGATTGGAGGGACTGCCTTGGTTGGCTTTGATCTGTATTGCTTCCCCTCTCTCTTTGTTTGAAGGTGGTGTGTCTGTCTGTTCCACATTCTCCTGGGTTATATTTACTTGATTGATGTGAGCGCTTTCTGTCCCATTTGGAGTTTCTTCCGTTTCTTTGTTGGTTTTGGAGCTGCTAGGACCTCCAATCGTATTGCCTTTACTTGTGCCTTTTTTTGAGTTTGCATTTTTCTGGACTAGGGTCCATTGTTCCCCATTTTGTTTGTCTACTTGTTCCTCAGCCTTCTTTTTGTAGTGCTTTGCAAAGTTTCCGTGACCATGGCAATGTCTGCATTTAAAAGGTAGCTGTTCGTAGTCCAACTCCTAGACATGTTTCCACCCAGAAACAGTGAGTTTGACTGCTTCCTGTAACCCCTCTTCTAGATCCACTTCTATGCAGATACGAATGCATGAATACTGATCTTTTCTTGCAGCTTGGTCTATGTATTTTCCCAATGCATTACCTATGATCTGGAGGGATTTTTGATTCCAGCAGTGGAGAGGCAAATGAGGGAGCCTAACCCAAACCGAGACAGCAAACGGGACGTCCTGGGTGGGATCGAAATCAGGAGACCATTTGTTTAGATAAAAACCCTGGGGTCCCATGAACTATGGTCCATTTCTAAAAATTAAGCCTCTGTCATCCAGGTTTTCGAAGACAAACACAAAGAAACCCTTACCTATGAAATAACTTTTGACTCCCTCTTTGTTCAATGGCATCCAGTTCCTTTGAGTCCATTCATCAACCGACTTGGGAGAAGGTCAAAGGCCCATGAACTGACCTATGAGACCTCTCTCAGCCAGGTTCAAAGCTGATTTGCAGGTTTCTTCTTCTGGTAGGGCCACAGATGGGATTGATTCCATTTTCTTAACGAACTTTTGCTGAGACGCAGAGGGAGGGTGCTTTGGACCAGCGGCAACCATTCTGGAGGTGGAATGGGAGGGGGGTCGGGGTCCCCGCAGGCATCCATGATCTGAAAGAACTTGAAGCAGGCCGATCGGGAGGGCGCAGAGGCCTTAGGGGCGCGCTGGAGCAGTGAGCAGCCCTAGTGCAAGCAGAGCGCGAGGAGGCAGAAAAAAAAATAAAAATAAAAATAAAAATAAAAATTCAATGTAGATTAAATATATATACTTAATAAAGCATCTTACAGTCTTCCCATGATAGAACACGCAGTGATGACAGACCTTTGAAGTATATAGATAATTTTTCAAGAGTCTAGCAACGTGATGAATCCAAGTGCTCCAATTACTTGAGTTGGCTGAAACTTTCTGCAAATTTCTTTAGACAAAAGGTCAGCCTTAGCTTTCTTAATCTCCAAATCGATCTGGAAGCTTCTCTAGATGGCCGCAACAACTCATAAGTTTTGTTAAAAACGAGAAGTTACGAAAGCCATCGGGCAGTTTTTTTAAAGAGGTTGAATGTAATATGATTGAATCCAACTTCAACTGCACAATGCTTTTAGGAATACTACTAAGTTTATCACAACATAATATATTAAGTTCACCAAGCAATGTTAACTTTCCTAAGCCACAAGGGAGATCTTTTATTATTGTACTGTGGGTTGAGTTCAATAATCTCAAAGATGAAAGTTCCTCATGACTGCTAGGAAGAGCTTCTAAACTTCTAAAACCCTACAAGTGGAGTTATTGCAATGATGTAAGCCTTCTAAGACTGTTAGGAAGCACTTTTAAACTTTTACAGCAGAAAAAATAGAGTATTCGTAATTAGGAATGGAATTTGACGGTGGGTGATTTCCCTGTTAGATATAGTTCAAAATTTAATGAAGTCGTCCAGATATTTACTTGATATTAAGAAATGGAGTAGTCTATAATGTGACTTTTCGGAGATTCCGATCATCCGAAAAGCACATTATTCTGGCCAATCACCCAACCAACCTTTCCCTCTCTATCTCCGTCACCTCGCCAGAACGTGAACTCCGTTACCTCCATCACCATCCTCAGGCGCCAGCTCCCACCTCCATTAACTTCGTGCAGTCACTGCCAACTCCTAGCATTAACTTCACCATGTTTCATCGCGCCAACTCTTCACCATGCTTCACCACACCAACTCCATTTGAATTTTCCTCGGCGGCATTGAATCCCTTGATACTCTGCATCCCCTGCTACTCTGCATATACCCAGAATTTTCGTTGCATCGGCTCAAGTCAGAAGAACTACTTCGCTGTCGAGTTCCTCCGCATTTGCTCAAGTCAGAATAACTACTCCACCATCGTCTTCGTGAGATTTGAATGTCCAAATTTTCTGCCATTAAAGGTCGGGAAACTCTGCATCCAAAATTTACTCTACAACTACACAACATTCTAACTGATAAAAGATGTATTGTGCTGTAACAAAATATTTTTTATATTAAATAAAGAACCAAAACATAATAATTTTAGTTAATTTTTTAAAATGAACATGAGCTTTTATATTAGATTGTGAGGCGGGTCCTGTGTAACGCTGGCCAGATATTAACCCTGAGGCCCGCGCACTGCTGCACCCGGCTAACTTTCAGGGTGGTTGCTTTCATATTTTGATTAGCTACACTTCCTGCGCGAAAAAAGTTGTGTCGATCAATGACTTTCTCATATTTACGCCAATGATTACATAATTTTTTTGCGAAAATAGCAGTTCAACCTGTTAGCACTTGGAATTCACCTAGGCTAAGATAGACAAACTCTCAAGGCTACATCAAACCATTTCACCTCGTAGCTAGCCCTACGAGGTATGAGAAGGCTCTCTCGGGTCAGATTCGGTAGATCTTTCAATATGATAAGCTAACCAATTAGGAATAAATATTTTAGGCTAGTAAATTGATAAGGGGAATTGATTCAAAGATTTTTGGTTTTTTTTTGGTGGCAATTTGGAGGGAGTGCAATTCAGGGTGCGGGAATTGAGCACAGTTTTTGCAGGGGGATCTTTGGGGGCAAGGTAGGAGTAAGCGCTGATGCCTTAATCTGAGATGGATGATTAGGGATGATAGAGAAGGAGCTAAAGAGGGCAAACAACCATTTGAATCCTCTCTAGATAGCAAAAAACATAAATTTTGAACAAACTAAAAAGCTGAGCATGTCAAATCATGTATTCAAACTTTACCACTTCATCTGTCCAAATAGAAGCAAAAGAGAGATGTAGAATACATAAACAAACTTATAATAACATGTAGAGAACACACCATCAACACTACAATCCACAAGAATCCACAAGGATGTCTGCAAAACCCTGGCCTTCTTCCTCTTGAAATTTCAAAGATAGATGTACAATATACAATGAAACTTTCTCCCACAAGAGTCCAACCTTCCAACCTCTCAAAATGACTAAGAAAACACATAATATAGGCAAGATAACCTCTTCC
>APFE031587056.1:0-27610 GCA_000404065.3 Pinus taeda | reverse complement strand
AAGAGAGTGATTTTTCACAACACAAATCTCACACTATATATTATTCATTTCAATAATTACATATATAGGAAATTATACACTGACTTCGACACCTCACTCCAACTCATTACATAAGAATCAACAACTTCTAGAATGATGCCTAGGGGCTTACAATGACAACTACACATTACATGGAAGCATTACTTACAACACCCTCCCTTAATGCTTACATGGATAACATATTACAATAAATAAATCTTTGTCTAACTGGTCTTCATCAACACCCACATCCACTCTAGAATCTTGCAAACTCCGCTCTTTCACCACCACATCTTCGAGTTGTTACTTGAAATCCATTTAAAATGTAATCACCTCTGACCATCATTCATGAACTTTGCAGGATCAACAATATTGACAAATCAGCTCGTTGGTGCTTCCGCGATAAGATATGTTAAGTAATGAACCATCCTATGGACCAACCACCATCTGTTGGATAGTTCGCTTTCGGATATTCGTCAGTTGATAGGATGGAGGTTTGGATACTGAATGTGCTCAAAAGCTGATCAAACAACTTGACCTTACATAAGAGTTGATGTTTTGGACACTGGGGCTTCCGGTTTAAGAACCACCAACCCTTTTTATAACCAACATTACTAACATAGAAGAATTGGCGTTTCAGACATCGGGGCTTCCAGTTTAAGAAAGACCAATCCTGAATTTGCATACAACTATATATTAAACCCACACCATGGAATAAAAGACACGTTTCGACACACAAACAAACATTAAAAAATTGACCCACGAAAACAATCATTGCCACAATAGACATTTTAATTCAACCGACCTGCATAAAGCTGAACATTGACCTTGTTTCTATCAACTCAAACAAAATTGAATTTTCGGCTTACTAGCCCAAGGCGTTGGAACACAATTGATGTAGATGTACTTCGAGGCTTAGTGCTGAGAGAAATAGTTTCAAACCATTGTAGCCAACAAAGATTTTAATGCCAGCTTGGTTCCCAACATTGACACAACCCGACAGGAAAAGAAAATCCATAAGCAAGTTAATTAAAGGAGTTTGTTCAATGTTTCCCTTTAGTTCCTTTCTTCACTCATGACATACACCATAATACCTAAAGGTTGAGTCCCAACATTGTTTCCCAATTCAATGACACAGATCGCAACGCCAAACAAATTTGTTACATGAAGAACACGTTGTCCTGTCAGCCACTTACTATATTAATCTTGGATGTGCATGACCTGAGCAAGAGCATTAGGGCACATTTCTAATTTGTGTTGAACACGAATGCCAGATCCAACATTGATCCACAATCCTTCTCTTTACAGTAGCACAAGGCACGTAATGGACATTGATCCCCTCCAACTGCAGATCAACACTAGGTCAACACTTTGAATTATTTTCTTTTGCCGTCGCATCTCCTGATCCCAAATTCTCATCCAGATCTCGTCCAAACCATATTAAAAAAAATTACAAGTAAAAACACCATTCCTATGCTTGGTGAAATTGCGTTGTTGTAGAGATCGACGACACCATGCTTGCCAGGACACAAACTGCTACCAATGTTTTCTCATTGGCTCATTGGCTCATCTCATAAACTTTAAGCCTCAAATTATTAGATGGTCTACACAAACAACCCTTTACTCCTTCGTAAGCGACAACTGCGTCATTGTTGCTCTTGGTTTTGGAAATATATGTGTACTTGCAATTCTATGCAAGCTACACAAAATTGACCTTCGTCTCCACCTCCCATCAATAGAATTTGCACAATGGCTCAGGAATTGATTCAAGGCTTGCAAGTAGAGAGAGAAATGTTGGATTTTTATTGGATGCAGATCTACAAAACCACACTCACACACAAATCTAAATAGGGAGAAATAAATATCACAACAGAAATAAACTATCACACACTTATATTAATATATGTATGTACAAAACAATAACACTCAAGAATCTCTCACATCTTCCTGGCCTTCCCGTAAGTGAATCAAGCCAGATCTACCTCTGATACCATATTAGAAAAATATAAGAGAGTGTAGAGAGTGATTTTTCACAACACAAATCTCACATTGTATATTATTCATTTCAACAATTACATATATATAGGAAATTACAAACTGACTTCGACACCTCACTCTAACTCATTACATAAGAATCAACAACTTCTAGAATGACACCTAGGGACTAACAATGACAAATACACATTACATGGAAGCATTACTTCCAACAAATATATGATAAGGTATGTCATCTTCTATCTTTTCTTTAGTTATAAAACTGCATATAGAAAGGAACACGAGCTCCTATGGAGTTACCTTTTAACAATGTGACCTGAAAAATTGTTACACAATCCTCTTCCTCCTCTATTATGCTATGAAAATACTAGTCCCAAATGTTTTTCTTAGCTATCAAACAAGTAGAATGTAAAAAAGTGGAAACCCTTCTCCTCCTAGTGGCCTGATATTTAACATAGTTTCAGAGCCATATAGGGTTATGGGTTTGACTTCCTCAACCCTCAATGTGATAAGGTTTTGGCCCTTCTAGAAACTACTTGAAAATCCTCATGTTATTAGTCCCCATGTTTGAGTAGCAGCGGAGAATATGCCATCCACTTATACCATGTTGGTTAATTAGGTAGGTCAACTTGCAAGAGACATAATTTACATAAACAAGCTTTGACTAAAGTGATATTTGGAATGTTCAAAAGGTATGAGACTATAGATCAATTTAAAGGGTGTATACATAAGTTCTATACCATGCTACCATTAAAAACATCATTTGATGACTCAAAATGGCCTTGGAAGATTCCATACCAAAATTTTCACACTAGGATCTGCCACTAAAATGGGCCATACAAGCCAACTTTTCTACCAAAAAAGTACTGAGATATATGGCAAATTATATGATGATCCAATTAATATCATACATCCCCATTTGGAGAGCATTTTGATTTCCACAAAAAAATTAAATAAGGGAAAAAACATTTACCTCTACTTTCTCCTTGGAGTAGAATTTTGCTTTGCCGAGAGGTCATCCTTTCAATTCAATCTCCAAAAGGTCATACTATACCTATCTTATTGTTATGGGCTTATTTTGTAAAATTGTCTTCTACCAACTCTACTTGAGTATCTGGGGCTAAGTCTTCCATTATAGGCAGAACCTATTCCTCCTCTTGATCGAACATGGAAGACTCATAGAGTTTCAAATTTTCAACATTCGTCATTGAGTAAATGTGATTGTATAGCAGTTAGATTAAGCTTGTAGGCACTATCTCCCATATTTTCCAATACTTCAAAATGACCAAACTATAGAGCCTCCTTCTCAGTCTTCCTTATTTGATTTTAACCAAACTCATCTCCAATTTTGAATGATTTCTTTGTTATGTGCTAGCCATGTTGAGCCTTGTACCTTTCTTTAGCATCTCATATACTTGCTAATGGATTTACCTAATCTTTTCAACAAACTTATTTACTTTTAATGTTTCTCTTATGATGTCTCCCGTCACTCCTCATTGTTGTCCATATACAACATCCAAAGTTGAAGGTGGCATGTTAGCACAAAATTGAATGTGTTGGACCCAGGTTTCAATCTCGGTTGCCAAAAAAGGAGCTCTACTATAGTCTAGCACAACATCGACCCTTTCATTCCTCCAGAAGGGAGAAACGCCTCACCTGAGGTGTGCCAAGACAATTAAAAAAATAAGGATCAAGAAATAGTATCTAGGATCAACTTATCACGCAAAAGGTTCATTGCATAAATAATTATACATCAATGATAGAAATATTTAGAAACTATTATGCAGGCAAAAGAAATACATCTACAGTAATGAATATTGAAGAACCAACAACATGTAATATACATAAAAATTTAAAACGTTATAATCAAATCCATCATTCCATAACTCAAAAGAGAATATTATCATGCAACACTTCATTCCATTAATATAACCGGGCCATTACACTAAAGGCATACATTAGAGAACAGGATATTTCGAGACCAAATAACAGAGCAAGGATCATTGTAGATAATTCCACAGTTTATACATGGCTACACAAATTATATATTTAATCCAACAACATTTCAACATAGTCTGAGAATAATTCTTTGTGTGACTTATCCTCTCTAAACCTTTTATAGAATTTTCCCCCTTATCGTGCTCACTTGATCTAGTATGCTTCTACCATTTTGATATCGTCCATTTGATCTAGTCCACTTTGACAAAATATGGGTTTGTGGTCCTTATCTTCTCGGTTTCTTCAAAATCCAACACGTGAATCCTTATTCTCCAGCTTACGTGGATTCCAAGATAAATGTTCCTATTTTCTTCCTATTGCTTCCATTTTTTTGGTCTCTATGTCTCACAAGTTTTTCCACTTGCGTTGGCCATTTTTGCAACCTTTTTTTTATCAATATTTGTTCAAAAACAAAGGACCCAACAACCCCTGACCACTATCCATTGACTTGTCCTCAAGTCAATCTTCTAACCATACGTTTGGCTCCACTTGTAGTTGTGCTACCTCTGCAAGCACTTCTTCTACCTGTTTTGTTACCTCATCTGCTTTTTGTGTTGCTATGCTACCTTCAGAGGAAGGATCCAACTATGGCACCTTTTGTAAGGCTTGAGCTTTAAAATCAACATATTTTGTAGCAGTAGATTTCCATGTAGTGATTAGGGTAGAAAATTTGACAATACCTGCAGTTGTAGAATTTTGAAGATGTGCAATAAGGATTAACTTCCATTGTGTATCGGATTCAGAGTGTAGTTTCTTTAGATGGAACAAATGTTTTTGTGCTGGAAGCTGAAGATCATGCAGTACAACTTTGGAATTATGTGACTCTTCTTCCAAATGGTGAATTTGGGTTTCAAGACCTTTAATCTGACTAAGAAGATCTTGTTGTTGTTGGAGATCGGCAGTAGCGAGTGCTTGGTCAAACAATTGTTGAGTTTGTTATCGCAGCCAGTACAAAGGTTGCTTGTTCTTTACAATAACTCGAGGAAAATATTGCACTTGTTGAAATATTTCATGAGAATCATTCATGAGTTGCTCAAGGTAATCTACTGGGTGAAATGATCAACATGATCAGGAGGTGCATTGTGCAACTCAACAACATTATTCATAAGTTTCTATCATTGGCGACTAGCTCTTTACAAGCAATTTCAACAAAATCATAATATTTAGCTAGCTAACAAAGAGATAAATCTTCTGTAGCGTTAGGCATAAATTCGGAAATGTTCAGACACATCTACTGGAATTTAGCACTAATATCTTCAATGTGTTTCTCAAGTTGTGCAATTTCATCTCATAAATGATCTCACTCCTTAATTACAACCATGAGTTCTTGCTTTTGTTGTTCATGAAGAGAGACAAATTCATTATGGCGGGCTTCCAATTGCACTGCAGAGGTTTGAATAAGTTGAAATAGTTGGGTTAAAGATCAGCTTTGAAGATCATCCGTAGATAAAGAATTAGGCAAAGGGAACCAAGCCTGCAAGGGCTGACCACTAGCGATAGACTTTTTAGAGTGTCCCTATGGTGAAGTTTCGTGCTCTTAACTATGTTCCTTTTTTAATTCATCTTGTATCCTAAAAATAATGCTTGAAGGAAAAAGAGGAATGATATCCTAAGATTGTGAAACCAAATGCAAGATTTATCAGCATTAAGTTGGGTCCTAACTAAACACAACAATTTACCAGATCCTTGCCATCAAACTTCCTCATCTCGCTTTTTCTTGATTTTAGGAGCTTGATCTTGAAACGACTATAGATATTTACTTTTAGATCTTTAAGTTCTGAAATTGTGACCTACAGTAGCCCTCTGTGTCCTCTTTCCAATGCCACCAGTATGATCGAAATTAGATTCTGCAAGGAAGAGTTATGCACAATCTCCCAAGATGACCTGATTATATACCTTTTCAAAATAGCGAACTTGTATGAAGTTCGACTTGTCAATGTTTTGACCTTCGGATTTGAAAATATACACAGAAAATTATAGTTCATCCTCTTTATGAAACTTCTTATGAAATTTCAATCTGATGCTCAGAGAGAAAGTTATGACAATTTTCCCAAGCTCACATGTTTAACATGTAATTCGGGAGTCTGCAAAAAACCCTAACTTCCTCAGATCATATATCCTAAAATATAGTAAGACGATCTGAAATTTAGACCCGAGGTTTAGTGCGATTTTTTCTCAAATGGGTTTTCCTTTTAGCTTCTGAAACGTCGCAGAAAAACAATTATAGTGAAAATGCTACAATGACCTATTTGGAGCAGCGAAACCCTAGAATCCAAAGCTATGATACAAAATGTTATGAAACCAACTCACAAAAAGATAGAAAAGATAGATGAACGCCTTAGAAATAAGCCTCTTCGAGGGGGCAACCTCCTTTACATTACACAAATGACAATTCTTGGATGATACAAATGTCAAGACCTCCTTTCTATGTATAGGAGTATAAGGGGTCATAATAGATCAGAGCCGACATAACAATAATAATGTAAGGGAACAATAATAATAATAGTGGGCTTCTATGGGCACAAAAATAACAATATGGGTACTACATGGGCACAACAATATAATAAGGGGGTTGTACTAATAATAATAAGGGGTTACACTAGTAGTATAGGGACCTACCACCAACCCTAAAAAACAACTCCATCAATCTGAGGAAGCTTTATAGCTCTAGAATCTCTTATCTCCGCAATAAAGGAGGAACCCAACCAATACATTTGTAACTTACCAAGATGCTTCAAATATTTTTTTCATAGAGTAATACCTAGTCTCTGATAGAGAAGGAATTTTTCTTTATATGTCTATCATGTCAAGCCTTTTGTCGTTCTTTCTCAATAGTTTAATGGAAATATGTTAAGAAACACTCCTTGTCTATCTCCCACACTTCCTGCAACCATTCTCCAGTAGATTCCTCATCAGACATTTTGGTAGGTTGAGCGATAGAAATATTCAAAACAATAAACTCAGTTGGTACTACAACTTCTCGTCCATAAACAAGATGGAATGGTGTGTATTTATGCAGTCATTTCATAGTGGTACGGTAAGCCCACAGAGTAGTCGGAACTCACTCATCGCAATCAGCTTTGTTCACATAATAAACTTTAGTAAGCCCATTTTCCAAATTTTTGTTAAAAGCTTCAACCATTCCATTTTCTTACAGATGATATGGGCAAATTTTGTGATGTTGGATCATAAAGTTTCATAGTAGTGTAGCAATCGTCTCATTAATGAAGTGTGACCCTTCATCATTGGAAAGGCTCCTTGGAAAACCAAATCTAGTGATGATATTTTTTAATATAAATCTTGTAGTAGTGTCGGTAGTACAATTTTTTACAAGGGCTGCTTCATCCCACTATGTTAAGTATTCAGTTGTGGTAATAATGTATCAGGCATGAGAGTGTCATGTAGGAGGGTTGATGGGCCCCACAAAATCATTAACCCACTTTTCAAATATCTTCAAATACCGAACATGATGAAGTGGGAATTCATCATGATGCAATGGTCACTCAACTCATAGGAAAACATCACATTTCTTGGCATATTCTTTTAAATCTCTAAACAAAGTAGGCCACCAAAGTCTTACTTGCAACACTTTTCTTGCAGTTGTTTTTCCTCCAACATGCCCTCCCTCAATCCTAAAGTGACATGCCCACAAAACACTTTCTTTTCGCGATCCAAAACACATATGTGCAAAAAGTGATCATCCCCATTTTGTACAACTAACCTGCAATAAGCTGATAATACGCGACACGTACCACCATATGCTTCTTCTGAGTTTTTGTATAACTATTGGGGCATTTTCTAGTAGATAGAAATAATTCTTTACCTTCCAAATAGTTTGGTATTACTTCAATCCAAAACAAGTCTGCAACAAGAAATTGGTCATCCACTAATCTTCTTGCTTCACCATATTCTAAGTTAGAAAGGTGATATGGGCCCACATTAGATCGACCTTATTTGACAATAACTTTAAATGAAAATTCCCAAAATAGCAAAATCCATTGACATATTCTTCCTTCTAAAATATGTTTATTAACTAGGTACTTTAGAGTAGAGTCGTCAGTAAAAAATTTAAAAAGACCTCCTAAAATATAATCCCTAAATCTCTAGAGAGAATACACTATGACAAGAGCTTCTTGTTTTGTGATCATGTAATTCTTGTCAGTAGTGGAGAGCTTTCTACTATAAAAGTAAATGGGATGATCCAAATTACATTCTCATAGTTGTGTTAATTACATAGCACCCAAGGTGATACTAGATGTGTTTAAATGAACATGAAATTCCTTATTCCAATCTGGATAAACCATAATTGGAGCACTCACAATTTTCTCTTTCAGTGTGTCAAATGCAGTGCCACATTCATTAGTCCATATAAAACACTCTACTTTCTTCAAAAATTTCTTCAATGATGCAATAATCAAACCATAGTTGTGATAAAACGATGATAATAACATGTATGTCCCAAGGTGGATTACAACTCCTTAATGATTGTCGGTGGAAACATATTTAGAATTATCGACACTTTGACATGATCAACAGAAACACCATCTTTAAAAACAATATGTCCAACCAGAGTACTAAAGGGAACAACACAAATTCATTTCTTCAAATTTAATGAGATCTACAATTGTCGACACTAATCAAACATCACCTGTAATAAACTAGAATGCTTCTTTAAGAGGTTGCATACTGTCCAATCATACATTTTTATATACTTCTAGGAATTTATGAATATAATGTCTAAAAGTAGCAATAACAATTCTAGAGAATATAACTAGAGCATTTTTTAGACCAAATGGCATGAAGTGGTAAGCATAAGAACCCCATTTATTTGTAAAATTAGTCTTCCTTTTCTCTTCTTCTGCAATGCAAACCTAATGGTACCTAGAAGAGCCATCGAGGAAGGAATAAGCTTCATTGCATGCAACATTATATATTACCTCGTCACCTAAGGAGTAGGAAACAGATCATGGATACAAGCATTATTAAGGCTTTTGTAATCTGCAAAAACTCTCATATCATTTGAATCCTTTTTGTCTTAAATAATAATAGGGCCAATCCATTCTGCTTCATCAATTGGGAATATGAGACTAGCAACCAATATCTTGTCAATTTCTTTCTTTAATTTTTCTTTAATCCATGAATTCAATCAATAATGCCAATGTGTAACTAATCTTACACCAGGCTTTAAAATAATCTTCATTTTTCCCAGATCTGCTTTGATTCACTTAAGCTTTGAGATTGATGTTGGAAACAAATCTTCATATTCTTTTAATAGATCAAAAGTTTCTTTTGTAGTTTGCTCGTCTCAATAATCACCAATGGAAGATAACTTAGGATTTTCTTCAATTCTAATATTATGTTTCCACAACTTCAAAGGCTTCAAATGCAGAGCATCTTTTATAGGATCATCATTTAGATTTTTCTCTCCTTCAAACTCCTTGAAATACAAATGCCTCAAATCTTCTATATCATCTTCATTCGAGTCTTAATTAACTTTGCCACAAGCGATGACCTCATGAAACCCAGACTCATACAAGTGTTCAAAATTCTTATGAATACTAAATCCGTTAAAAAGCTTCCCTATAGGAAACAATAGTCTTTTTATTTCTTTTAAGGCCTATGCTATTTTGGCATCCTCATACGAAAAATAAAAATCACTGCATAACTGGGCTATCAATGACTCCAAGTTCGTTGTTTGTCTCTTCATCTCTTCCTTCAAGTACAAATCTTGTGGAAGTGTCCCCAATGTGTGGATAAATTGATACACCCACATATCTACATGAAGTATCGCTTCAGTCCACATGACATTGCAAGTCTGAATATGCTTATGTCAACTAGTATATATTTTTTATATAGGTATTTTAACTGAATGTTTCTTTGGAGAAACAAACTAACATAAAAAAACAAACTTAACTAACTCCTAGTCTTGAAGATGAGTATAATGAGTTTGCCACCATCTCGCTGGTGTTACTTGGGGGGAAACATCCATTAAAGGAATATTTTGTGTTTCTTCAATCTTCAAATCAATTTCATTAATAAAATTAACAACTGAGCCTATACCCATAAAAGTTGGAAAATAACATACCTTGGTACTAATCCATCGAACATAGCAAACAATTACACAATGATTTGAATGCAACTCATGATCTCCCTATTTCCAATCATCCAACGGAACATCTGAACCAAATTCTATGTTTTGAATGCTTCTCCAACTAATGGAACCATCTGCTATAGTATTTATATAGTCATCTCATTTTCCCACAGTGAGCTTATATAATTCATCCAAAAGATTAGGTTCTTCTCTGTTATCTACAGTTATGTAAACCTTGGACATTGATAAGGATCTAGTGGTTGTATAACTTGAACTCCATCTATTTCAAAGGTCATTGTCTCCCACTTAAGTTTAAAAACAACATAGTCCTCGAATGCCTAATATATTCTTAACAAAGCTAGATATAGATCTTTATCGCCCATGATATCTATAGCTTTGAAACATGCATATGTTTTTACCCCCTGCAATATCAACTTCAACATCCTCAAGATGTCTAATGGGAAGGATACAATAGTAATTTCCCATTTGTAATTGAATCGAGGAAAACACTAAATTTGGTTTTCCTAATGCCTCCCAGGTCTTTCTTGGTAAAATATTAACATTAGGCCCCAGATTCACCATGGAATATTTAATCTAAAATCTTGTAATTTTAGAATCAACACAAAATTATCTCCCCATTCTTTTGTTATTCCTGCAGAAACATCTTGAGTGTTGTTCAGAAAGGTTTGTAGAAATTGGCCTGTATGGAAATTTCTGATCTTTAACAATTGCCTTGAGCTTCTTGTGCAATTGTCTAAATAACTGCTCATCATTCATAATCTGCAAAACTAATTCAAACCATTCCATAACAGCCTTAAATGTTTCCTAGGAAAATCTAGCACTCCTGATTTAGATCTGCTCTTTTCGTTTTGCAAGAGGACTATAGGAAGAAACCAATTGTTTGAAAATTTTAGTTGCATCCCTATAACATCCTTTTTGTTGATTAGGATCATAAGACCTCTTAGGTGATGTAAGTTTTTTTGGCTAGTTGTTCAGAGATTTCTGTGTTTTCTCTAGTCCTTTTCCCTCCTCTAGTAATTATACTGATGTTAGGAATTTAGGTTGGTTCAGGCCCTCAAGGTTTTGCATTAAAACTTTTTCCTCTTTGTCGGTTATGCTCTTCCCAACGATCGATCAATTCGAGGAAACTTCAATTGTGGGTGGCTTTACTCTACGCTGGGAGCACCACGAACACCTAGACAATGGATAATCATGGGAAACATGTCCCTCTTAATCACAGTTATAGCAATGGACCATACCTCTTTCTCTATTTCTTCCTTCCCTTGGATTTCCTCCTCCTTGTCCTCAAGGAGCTTCATTAACACTAAATGTAGTGTGATCAAGGCGATCGGCCAAAGCATCCAAATATTTTCACTACTCTATATGATGCATCAGGGAATCACATAATTCACAAAGCATATTATCTTTGCGACATTTGAGTATTTCTACGAAATGGGACAAAGACGAGGTGGATGGAAATAACTACGAAAAATCCCACAATAGTCATTTACATATGTACCTTGTTGGTTAGGGAACACATGAAATTGAGTATGTCCTCGATATAGATCATTTGTAGCATCCTGCACAACTCCAATAGTAGGTAAAGGTGGCGTTGATCCCATAGGTATAGTAGACAACCCCAGACCCCTCAATCATTGACACTCTGTGGCGTGATGACCTTCAACATGGCAATTAGTACACCAAACCTGAATTTGCATTGGTTGTGCATCATGCATATCCTTTACCAACTATGTCAAATAATCAATCTAATGTTATAGTCCCACGATGGTAGGATCACTAGAAGCGACACCTCCCCTGTGTTCATGAGGGTACCCCACCATAGCTTCAATATTCATAGCTTGTTCAAGTGAATCTTACAACATATCAACCTTTTATTTCGTTAAGGGGATTTGAGTTAATGACAACAAAGCTTTAATGAAACTGTCTCTTTGGTGATTGAGATTAATCAAGTAACTTAATTTACCAATTGCATCTTTAAATCGTTGCATGCATTCTCATGCAGTTTCTCCCTCCCATTGTTTAATATTCCACAATTCAGACAACCCTTGTTGATTCATTTGATGGAGCTTAAATTCTTGGATAAATTATTGTTTAACTTCATCTAAAGTTGGATTCTAGTGTAATGTAGACCACTTGATAAACCATATGAGTGCCTTATCTCTTAAATCAGTTTGGAACTCAATGAGCTCAGTAGCATCTAACATATGTCTAGCCCTCCATATGGCTTCACACATATACCAATGTTGTTTAACATTGTCATTACCTCATCCAAATAATTCAATACATCGAGTGAATAAACGTGCTACGTTGCCAACCATTATAAAATCACTAGGCGAAATCAATATAAGTCCTTTTGAACAAGTTGTAAATATCCTGAGGAACTTAATTGGGAACCACCACCAAAACCACTAGAAGTATCGGTTGTATATGCATTATAAGGTCTTAACTAGCTTTGAAATAAAATAAGCAGGATTCTTATAAAGTACTAGGGAGCGGTGAGGGAAGGTACTACCTGTGTTGTTAACCAGTAAATTGTTACTTGCGGGAGATACATCATCTTCATAAAATAGTATGTGCATCACAAAATGCATCTCATCGTCGTGAGGAGTGTTATGGTTTAGGAATTCAACTGATGGTCTTGATACCTATGACGTCTTCACTCCCTCTAATTCATGGTGGAATCCATTGCTTCCCTCCATCTTTCTGACAACACTACTTCCAACACCTGCTATTTGTCTAGAATTCATTCCACTACAAAATTTTGAACTCCTCAACTCTGAACTACTTGGTCCCTCTATCCGCAGCTTCAGACTATTCAACACCTCTCCTATTTGATGTAACTCTCTTTATCATCTCTGAAGTTCATGTAACTTTTTTCCTCACCACTCATAATCTATTTGTGTTCTTCTACTCGCCCTTAAGTCTTGAGCCCTCCATGAATCATTTGCATTGATCACAACAAGTATTCATCTTCTGCAACCAGGTAGCATCTCTCCCCTTAACCCTACCCCCAATACTTAGGGTTTTAAGTTGTTATATTATTTTCTTGAAAGGGAAGAAGGTTTTCTTCTACCATCATAATTTTTATCCACGGAGGGATTCCTTTCAATTGTCTTTCCTGCAACCTATACTTGAATATTGCTTCGGCTTTGGAAAAAGATTGGTGATATTACACAACATATCAATGATATAACTTTCTAGAGTTTCTTGCGCCTAGACGTCAATAGCCCCTATCAACTAAGGTTCCAACCTATGCAACTCGGCTAGATCAGTAGTAGTCCAAGTTCGATGAAGCCTAAGACAGTTTCCAAATCCCACTTTTATCTGCAATTGATGCAACTAGTTATGAAGCTCTTCAGGAAACTTACACCAAAATATTTTTTACTGATCACAAGCTAGTTTTCCATATAAAATCTCCTCCTTGACCCATTCTAAATTGTTCTATCGTAATTGAGCCTATTGTAAAATAAATGAGTCAATCTTCTCATATCACTAATCCTAAAGGTATCCTCTAAGAATCCTTGGCACCGTGATCTAGATCCCTTTAAAATACTTGAGGTATCGAAAATATAACTATTTTTTGGCACAACATTCAACATTGTTGGATCCAAGGTTCCATCTTTGGTTTCCAACAAAGGAGATCTATTGTATTCTAGTGAAACACCGAACCTTTCGTTCCTCTATGAGGGTGAAACGCCTCACCTGAGGTGTGTCGATACAATTAAAATAGTAGGGATGAAGAAACAATTTCCAAGATCAACTTATCATGCAAAAGGTTCATTGCATAAATAATTATACATCAATGAAATAAATCTCTAGAAACTATTGTGCAAGCAAAATAAATACATATGCAGTAATGAATACTGAAGAACCAACAACATGTAATATACAGAAAATTTTAAAAGGCCATAATCAGATCCATCATTCCGTAACTCAAAAGAGAACATTATCCTACAACAATTCATTTCAATAATATAAATAGACCATTACACTAAAGGTATACATCAGAGTTCAATATCTTTTAAGCCCAAATAATGAAGCAAGGCTCACTGCAGATAATTCCACAGTTTATCCATGGTTACAGAAATTATATCTTTAATCCAACAACATTTCGGCATCTTTTGAGAAGAACATGTTTGCTTTCTTCTTGTCCTTTGATGGAATTTTTACAAGGCATCAAAATGCACATTTTGTTTGCCCTGTCAACTACCATAAATAAATTGTCACGTCCCTTCCGTGTTGTTGGTAACCATCTAGAAAATCCATAGAAACATTTTCCAAGGCCTAGTGGCTATTACTAAGGAATGGAATAGAAATTATTTCCTATTACTTGGCTTACTTGTTAAAAAGAGTATGCATCCTCTAATATATTGTGTTATATCTTCTTGTGTTATAGGTTGCTTGATACCTTTGTAAGTCAGCGATTGTCTTCCCAATACAAAAATTTACTACAACATTGGAGGTGCAATCTTCTTTAATAAGCTACAATATTTCACGTTTAAGGACACATAGATTATCTAGCTTATAGAGTAACCCATTCTAAAGATAATATTTATCCATGTTATCACCTTCTTATACATGAATTTGGCCTTACAGTTGCTAGCACACCTCCTTGAAGTCCTCGTCTTCTCGGTATGTCTCTTAGTATGCATCATGGGTGATCTAGGTGGATATTGGTGGCGACCCACCTATTCGAATTGGAACCCCACCATTGTTTCTTTTAGTTTCTCAGTTTCCTTAATTGTAGCACAATTTACTACTTTTGGCATTTTTTTGGGTCGTGAACTTCCGGAGCCGTTTTGAGGCCCGTTGTTTTTTGAAAATGAGAAAACATGAGTGCTTAAGTTTCGTTTGCAGTCGAAATTTATAATCCTCGAATAGATATTTCTAACAAGGTATCGTGTTTATCAAACAAATATCGTATGCCAAAGTTACAACCTCGCGAAGTTGATGTACCAATTTATGCCACCGGGGCCGAGAGTTTTGGCGATTCATCTCCTAGGGTTAGGATTTTCGATGTTTAGGGTTTTCCATTGTTTCTCAACAATTAATAGGCCTTTGAGCCTCATTGTAACACAATTTTTATTTATTTATTTATTTTTTGCTGCACCTTTTTGTTTATGTTTATATATGTATTATGTTGCATTCCTGTATAAGTCTAAATTAGTGGTATCAGAGTGGTATACTCTTTCTATGTTTTTCTTTACATGTCCCCAACGAGGTTAGCATATAAGGAGTTAGGGCTCAAACTGGTTGAAACTTTCCAATACCATCCTCTCAAACCTCAACGACCTTCCATGGCGGAAGAAAATAAAGATGAGGGAGCAAGAGATCACTTCAAAATATTCTCAAAGAAGACCTCAAGTGACAGAGGAACACGATGATGGACAACTTTGCCTAGATCCTTCGGCGGATGCACACAGGTGACGCATCTTCATTCGATAGCCACTCTGGAGGCACCACTCCCTTCAAGGTACAAGTCAACTTTAATATTCCCATATTTGAAGGCCAGATAGATGCAGACATCATAGATAGACAATTAAATCTATTAGAAGGGTATTTGTCAGCTCATGATTTTTCCAATAGGGAAAATATTACTTTTGCATTCCTCAAAGTCCCCCCCATGTTAAGGACTTGTGGGAAACCTACTATGAGCAGAAGGATGAGAGGGAACCCTCACTATTTTTAGTCGCAACCACTTGGAACTTTTTCTGAAATGTCATAAAGGAGAAGTATTACCCTATTGGGAGTTATGAAGATAAGTACATAAAATGGACCACACTACGACAGGGAAGGGACCAATATGTGCTGGAGTTCACAAATATATTTCATACCCTTCACACGAAGTTGGGTATTAAGGATTTTGAGCGGCATCTAGTACTCAAGTACCATGGTTTTATGCACAAGTAAATCCAATATGAGATGGAGTTCCTAGAAATATCCTACCCTAACACCGCCTACCAATACATTGTCAATATTTAACATAAGTTTAAACAGAAGAAGCGAGACTTTGGATCCATGAATCAAAGCAAGGGAAATGTGCCCCCAAACCACAGAACAAAGATCAAAGCCAAGGCGGGGTTACCCAGGACAACTCGTAAAAAACGTAAGCAAAATACAACACCATGAAGACAAAGAAGGACACAGGAAAGTGGTGTGAGTTCCATAAGAGCCCCACACACAATACAAGTGAGTGTTGAGCCAAGCAGTCACTAGTGGGCGAGCCAAAGGCTTCAGAATCAAATGCATTCTCCAACTATGAGTCAGAACCTGACAAGGGGAATGAAAAAGGGAAGCAAATTATTGAAACGGAACCCAACGCCACTGTTGCCACCACCAAGATCTAGAAGATTGAGCCCGAATATCCATAGGAGGGGGAATGTCTCTTCCACTCACAGATGTGGATGAAGGGTTCACCACTGCAATTCATTGTTGACAATGGGAGACAAAAGAATCTCACCTTAGGTAAGGTCATGAAGTTTGTGATGTATTACTAGGCCAACCATACTTGTGGAAGCGTCATGTTGTATATGAGTCGAGGCCTCTCACGATTATGATTTCTTTGGGTAATAATTTATACAGAATATCGAAGGTAGCCCCACCTACTGCCATCTCTTTGATCTCTGCTAAGAAATGTAGTAAAATCATCTCACATACTGGGAATTTTTTTTCTTTCTATTTCACTCTCAAAGTGAGGGTAATATCTTGTCCACATCCATGAACCTCGAGAAGGGTTCCTCCATGAAACCGAAGTAGGTGGATACAGTCACGGAAGAATATAGGGATATAGTCTCCTCACCCACAGGGGTACCTTTGCACTGTCAAGTCAAGCATTCGATCGATTTGACTCTCGGAGCACCTCTACCCAACAGGCTGATATATCGCCACTCCATTCTGGAAAATGAAGAGATTAAGTGGAAAATCGAGGAGTTTCCGCAAAAAAGGCATATTTGACCAAGTTCCTCGCCTTGTGGGAGCTTGATTGTACTTGTACAAAAGATGGATGGGACTTGGAGGCGCTGCATTGATTATCGGGCACTAAACAAAATCATTGTCAAGAATAGGTATCCAATCCCACGAATTGATGACCTTCTGGGCCAACTTTAGGGGGCCAAGTATTTCAACAAGATCAGTCTCAAGTCTGGCTATTACCAGGTTCCAATAGAGCCTACAGATGTATGGAGACCGCCTTCAAATCCAAGGAAGGCCTTTTTGAATGGTTGGTTATGCCCTTTGGGTTGAAAAATGCCCCTGCTACTTTTATGAGGCTAATGGATGACATATTGCGGCCCTTCACCAACTCATTCATGGTTGTTTATATAGATAACATCCTCATCTTCAACAATAGTCGGGAAGAACACTTGCAACACATTCGACAGGTCCTTCAAACCCTGTGGTAGCACAATCAATGTACCAACATGGAGAAATTCACCTTTGGCATGAGCGAGGGCCAATATCTGGGATACATCATAGATGAGCGAAGTGTGCTTGTGGATACAACTAAGATCCAATTCATTCAAGATTGGCCAGTGCCGACCACTCTAACAGAGCTCCGCAACTTTCTAGGCCTTGCAAATTTTTATTGGAGGTTTGTGTTGAGATTCTCCCATATCACTTGGCCTTTGAGCCAGATTACCAAGGATGGAACAAAATAAAATTTTTATTGGCCTAAGTCCCAACATAAGTCATTCATTGAGTCGAAGTATGGTCTCTACTTTGCATCAATACTCACATTTCCAAACTTGCAGTAGCCATTTGAAATTGAGACAGATGCCTCCAACTATGCTATTGGTACAATCCTCACCCAACATGGGCACCCAGTTGCTTATCATAGTGAGACACTTTCCGATACAATTCAGAAGTACCCCACCTATGATAAAGAGATGCATTCCATCGTCTAGGCTTGTCGACAATGGAAGTATTAAATTTTGGGGAAGGAGACAGTAATCCACACCGATCACCAACCGCTTCAGTTTATATAGACACAAGGGAAGTTGCAGAACCATCGTCATCAAAACTGGTCTACATATCTTCAACAATTCAACTTGAACATTAAATACAAAAAGGGAAGTTCCAATCATGTTTCTGATTGCCTCAGTTGGCCCCCAGTTGCAGCACTAACTATTGTTCTCAACTCTTGTGGCCATGAGACCTTTGGATGGCAACAAATATACAAAAATGATCCAGAGTTCACTTCCACATACCAAATGCTAGTAGATGGCAAGCAAGTTCTTGGTTTCCACCTCTAGGATGCATTATTATGCTACCTGGTCCACCTTTGTGTTCCTTCAAGTGAGCATTCCAAGATGATTTGGGAGGCGCACTACAGTTGGGTCGCAAGACACTTTGGTGTGGAGAAAACTGTGGTTGTACTACAAAATTACTTTTATTGGCCAAAACTCCGACTGGATGTTGGGAAATATATCATATCCTGCACTTCCTGTGCCATCGCCAAGCCAGCCATCAAGAACTAAGGCCTATACACTCCTCTTCCTACTTCCATCCAGCCTTGGGAATCCATCTCCATAAACTATATGTCTGGCCTCCCTTCTACCAAGCATGGTAATGACTTTGTATTTGTGGTCATGGATAGATTTTCTAAGATGGCTATATTGGTGGCTTGCAAGAAGAGTATTATAGTAGAGGGCACTACCAAACTCTTCTTTGAACGAGTGTGGGTACATTTTTAGATCCTACAGACCATTATATCAGATGAGGATAGCAGATTCCTTAGCACATTCTGGGGAAGCCTTTGGACACTATTGGACACCAAGCTCACCAAGTCGACTGCATTCCATCCCAGACTGATGGCTAGACAAAGTTCGTCAATAGGATGATAGTGCACATACTCCACATGTACAACTCCAAGCATCCACAAACCCAGTATGAGAGTCTTCCCTAAGTGCAACATAGTTATAACATAACTCTCCATAGCTTGACTAGTCGCAGTCCCTTTTAAGTGGGTCTAGGATTTCAACCATTGTGTCTGATAGATGTTTCCATGCCTCATGCAATTACATAGACAAAATCCACACATGTATTATCCAAGGTTGATAAAGAAACTAGATTTATTGAACGCATCAAACACATCTGCAAGTAAGTTCATGAAATCTTGGAGAATTCCAATGCCAAGTACAAGCAATGATCAACATCATGTGCTAGACAAGTTTCAGGTGGGCAACAAAGTTTGCTTGCATTTGCAGAAATAACACCTTACCATAGCCCATCGGAAGCTCAACCCACTCCAATATGGGCCTTACACCATTACCAAGGTTATGGGAGGCAATGCTTTTGAGCTAAGCATTCCCTCATTCCTTGCCCTACACCTAGTGTTCAATGTGGACCACCTTTGACCATACTTTCCACCATTACTAGACACGTCATACATAGCAGAACAACTCACACCAATAGATTTAAACTCGGACTGCATGGAATAGGCCACAACTCATCAAATCATGGATACATAAATAAAAAACACTCACTAGCAGAAGATCCAACTGCCTTGAGTTATCAAAGTTGGCCAACTCCTACCCCAAGGCAAGTAGCTCACCAAGGACCAAGTTCAACAGAAGTTTCCCCATCTCATGGAGCCACTCAACGCCTATGGGGACAATTGCTTCCTAAGGGAGGAGGACTGATCCAAGTGTATATTGGTGGTCACTTGCCTATTCCACTTGGACCCCCACCATTGTTTCTTTCAGTTTTTTAGTTTCCTTAACTGTAGCACAATTTACTATTTTTGGTAGTTTTTCGGGTCGTGAACATCTAGATCTGTTTTGAGGCCCTAAATGACGTTTTTTTGGAAAATGGGCAAACCTGAGTTTTTGAATCATGTTTTTAGTTTCAATTTAAATTCCTCGGATATATCTTTCTAACGAGGTATCGTGGGCGTCAAACGGAGATCATATGCCAAAGTTACAACCCCGGGAATTTAGAAAAAATGGAATTTAGCGATTTTTTTGGGGGGAAAGGTATGGAAAATTAGTGTGTTAGTGAAATTTAACACCTAAAATTTTCCATGGGATACTTATTTGAATGGTTCCTGCTCTTTATTTTTCTAGGAAGTTGGAGTTTGCATTCAGAGTTGTGTTTCTTGAATTTTTAAGCAACTTTAGTGAATTTCTATACTTGTGAAAAGAATTACACTTGAAGGCAATGCAATGATAATCAAGGGCTTATAAATGACCCCAAAGCTCCATGCTAAGTTGAATTTCCTCGAATTACCCTTTTCTAAATCCATTTCAACACAAATTCTAGTACATAAATAGATATTCCCTTTTCTAAAGAGCTATTGTTTAAGTGACAATACAGCCTCAACTAACGAAACATGGAGGCTATTGTTTAGGTGACAACAAAACCTCAACTAAGGAAACATCTCCCTCAAAAAATAACACTATGAGAGCATGGCGGTGGCACCCACTTGCTATTTGTCTTGTCTTGTGTCCGCCTATATTTAAAAATTACACACTAAACAAAGTGGGAGATCACAACAAAACCTCAACTACTCGTGACGGTTATCGAATATGATAGGAGAAACAGTAAAAACCCTAATGTCTTACCTAATATGATAGGTATATTTCGAGTAATATTACAAAATTGGTTTTAATTTTCACCATGGAAAACATTACACACATCACTATTAGGATAAACTTAGAAAGGTATTGCAGTGTATCTGTACCTAAGTAATGAATTGACATGTCTCATTTTTAAATCCACGTGGCAGTTATATTAGGAACATAATACGCTTCAAAATATTGAATTTGAAAACCCTATTGTCCATGCACGTGTCATCATCCATAACTCATCCCTTGATTGAATTGGTCTAAGAAATCTGAGACTTTTGTGCCATCCATGGATCATATAGGTATATTTCGAGTAATATTACAAAATTGGTTTTAATTTTCACCATGGAAAACATTACACACATCACTATTAGGATAAACTTAGAAAGGTATTGCAGTGTATCTGTACCTAAGTAATGAATTGACATGTCTCATTTTTAAATCCACGTGGCAGTTATATTAGGAACATAATATGCTTCAAAATATTGAATTTGAAAACCCTATTGTCCATGCACGTGTCATCATCCATAACTCATCCCTTGATTGAATTGGTCTAAGAAATCTGAGACTTTTGTGCCATCCATGGATCATATAGGTATATTTCGAGTAATATTACAAAATTGGTTTTAATTTTCACCATGGAAAACATTACACACATCACTATTAGGATAAACTTAGAAAGGTATTGCAGTGTATCTGTACCTAAGTAATGAATTGACATGTCTCATTTTTAAATCCACGTGGCAGTTATATTAGGAACATAATACGCTTCAAAATATTGAATTTGAAAACCCTATTGTCCATGCACGTGTCATCATCCATAACTCATCCCTTGATTGAATTGGTCTAAGAAATCTGAGACTTTTGTGCCATCCATGGATCATTTTAGAGTCCAACCAAACTTTGAGACTCCACGGATCATTTTCAGACTCACTCCATGAGAGTGACGTTGTGAGCACGAGGGACGTTGGACTTTAAAATTATCCAATTGTAGACTTCAAATTTATCAATTGTAGACTTCAAATTTATTAACATATAAATTATCAATTGTAGACTTCAAATTATCAATTGTAGACTTCAAATTTATTAACATATAAATTATCAATTGTAGACTTCAAATTTATCAATTGTAGACTTCAAATAAATGTTACTCCTCTCAAACGCTTATAAAAAGGCTTTCAGAATATCATCATTTCCAGAATCTCGTTGAAAGGTTTGAGAGAAGCCTCTATGAAGAAGATGGCGCATGAGTTGACTAAGGAGATCACGAAAGCCTCTATGAAGAAGATACTGGAGTTGCTTCCATCCACTGGTTTCTCATGGAGCACTCGCCTAATCGTTTCAGTTGGTTTGTGTTCAGGAGCACTCGCTGTCTTGTTTATTACCGACGGAAGCGGCTGGGATTTATTGTGCAATTTGGGAGTTGCAATACTGCAAACTGCAATTGAAGAGTTTATTAAAGAGTTTATTAAATAATTTGGTTTATCATTTGGCAAAATCACATAGAGACATCGATAATCATTTGGTTAGTGTTAAAGCCATATGCTTTTATGATGTTAAAATTTTGAAAAATATTTATGGAATTTATTAGTGATCTATATTTCTATTTGTTTGAATTTGGGAGTTGCAATGGTGCAAATTGCAATCGATAAAATATAATAATTTGATTTATTAAAGAGTTTAGATTTCTGTGAATCATTTGGTGAAAATCATAATATGATTTATATTTCTATTTGTTTGAATGGCGTGATTTGTTTTTTATTGTTATTATTTTAATTTTAGACTACCCCTTTTTAATGGGTTAGAAATGTATGTGTTAAAAATGTTTTGATGTGATCTTTTTAATATGTTTTACAATAATGTTGATATCTTTCTTTCTGAGTTGATTACCATGTCCTATTATGTCTACATATGTTAGATATCATGTCCTATTATGTCTACATATGTTAGATATCGTGTAATTTTATATCATGATTGATAATCTATACATCTATGGGATGTCTCACCATTGATTGGTGTGATATTTTATTGATGATGAATGCTGGTGTATGATCATTTATATCATAGCTACATCCATAGCTACATCCGTTTTCCCCAAAATATAGTGCCCCTCTGTGTCTCGCCATTTTTAGATTTCAGGTCTGTTTTCCAAGGGCTCTGTTTGGCTGTTCCCGGGACTCCGTTCTGCCTTTCTCCATGCCTTCCGTGGCGCTGGTTCTGCCTTCGGCTCACGGTCGGGGACTCGATGCGTGGACTCCACTGCAAGGTCACAGGTTTAACCCCGTGCTGCAACTTCCTGGTGAAGGCAAGGTAACACAGTTAAGTTGATTGACCTTAGGTACAGGTTCTTTTTGTTGTTTTCATCGTTTCCCTTTCTCATCGCTAAGCAGCTGTGGTGATTTCTACAGGTTCTTCTCCAGAGGATCCGGGTTACTTTTCAAAGCAGAGAACTATGCTTCCAGCCAAATTCCTCTGCTCACCATTTCTCGGGGAAGCAACTACCACGGTTTCTTGGTTGTTTGGAACTGGATGGTTCGTCTCTTAAGGCATTCTGCCTCTTAGCTCTTAGATTTCCAAAGTTGAATGTATGGGAAGTGGTGAAGGTCGAACAGCTCTGCGCTGTTGCTGGGTACTCTTTCCTGTTGCATTCAAGGGTTCGGCTGACATTTAAATCGAAGGAGTCTAATGCCCATTGAGGTATCTGTAAACTGATTCCTGAGCTCTTAGTTTAAGTCTGTTTTCGGGGCAGACCTTGCAATCCCTTCAAGAAGGGATTAGGTCTGGTTAGCTCCACTTGTTACTAAGTTTACTGTTCGGTACACCGAGATGTTAAACTATCTAAGAAATGCACTCTGTTTTTGTATAGCACGGTTTCCTATTTTAGGCGTGCAACCAAGGGTTTTTGCTTGCTTAATTCAACACCATGCCTACTGTGGTGCATTATTTGTACTCTGATATAATTGTATGATTACCTTATTTGATATTAATCCTGTGCCGAGAATAGAAAATTTGATGTTAAAGAATACCAATAAGGTTCATTTAAGCTACTTGACTGAAAGAATCAATTTGTTACCGGTTCACCATTCTGAATACTAAGTACTCTTCTATTTTCCTGCTATTTCGCATCAGTTAAAGCTTCATCTAAGAGTGTTATATATGTTTTCTAACTTCAATGCTGAGGGTTTCTCTTACTATAAGGGGTTCAGAGAGTTTCTTGTATTTGTCGAGTCAAATGCAAATGTGATCTCCTGATCGTTTTGGGCCGAATCGGTTCCAGGTTAGGGCTTGTCGACCCTCGAAACTTCCGAATCTTCCGGTTGATATGTAGAACTTCTTTCTCTGTTAATGAGATGCCAGTAATTACTGGTTATGCACTGCTGTTACAGAGTCGTATTAGTTCCGCGCTTGTTTCCTCAGAAGTTGATTTTGTGAATCTTTAATTATCTTATCCGGATATGTATCTGTTTAGTGTTCATAATACTCTGCTATCTTGCAGAGTTGCATTGTCTAGCAGGGTGGCTCGACCCTTAAACTCGGGCAGTCTTCTGGAAACTATTGTCACAGAAGAGGTTATTATACTTGCTTAGGGTTTGTCATGATAAGTCTTGATGCATCCTTTTTTCAAGTCTCAGGTCTTTCTCTCTATAATACTAATCTCTCACTGTTATTTTTTTAAGAGTTCACAGAGTTTAAAGCTAGCCTGCTGCCCGCTTGTATTTCAATTTTTTAAGTTTTTCCTTAAACCGTAAAAGACAGTTCCATATAACATATTTGTATTTGGGATGTATTGTTTCTCCCCATCTACTCTTTCTGTATCTTATTCTGGGTTTCTGACATTTCCTTTCAAAGGTAGACACTTCTTTGAATTTTTGCATGACTTGCTTTAAAAAAAAATTGCTTATCTATCATTATAGTGAAATTCTTTGGATATGGCCTCTATCAATGCACTTGATAAAATATAAGAAGCAAGGAAAAAACAAAGTCTCTCTCTTCTTTAGTTGTTTACTTTATTTGTAAGAATTTTATTTATGGCCTTGAAAAATCCTTGATCATGTTGGCACTTTGTTTCTGAATAGCATGGTTTTAGAAGATTGAGGAGAGAAAAGAACATGGAATCTGCAGTTATATTTACATAGAACTCACTCGGCATCTAGACAAGAATGTATGAAATTAAACAGCATCAACAACATATATGGTGTAAACACAACAACATATTTCAGCAGTTTTGGTATGTTGCAGTCATTTCAAGAAAGGCTTATATAATCTTGAAAGAATACGTGATAATCTTCCTAGCCATAAGTTCGACTATAATACTTGACAATTAATTAACAGCTATTGATTTTAAATTATAAAAGACATAGGGGAATACTTGATGGTCGTCTGTTTATTTGGATGTTACAAAAAGCTTAGCACGAATGGGAGCACTCACTCATCTATGAAAATTTGTGTTTCAAATGCCAGTTGTGAGCATTTACCATGGGTATGGTCGCCTTAAATAGGCATTACCGATATCAATTTGGTCATGATACTGCATGAGTACTGTAATTATCACTTTGATCTACATCCTAATTTAAGCTAGTTTTATTTTTCCTTCTCATGTCCTAATTTAAGCTCGTTTTTTTTCATTCTCATGTCCTATTATAATTGCATTCTTAATATTGAGCTGTGTGACCTGCCTTGGCCTAAGTTTCATGCGAGTATTAAAAATCTGATTATGGTCGGTCTTCTTGGTTGCTAAACCGTTGTTATATATTATATCCTTACTTTGTGAATTATGAATTATATGAATATCAGATAAAATTGTGAATTATGTTTTAAAGAATGGGGATTGTCCTTACACTTCCACAGTGATGCATGAGCATCCAGCTACGAGGAGACAGAAGGTGGTTGACGGTCTCGTGGAGAGACAAGAACAAACAGTCATACATGCATAGTTGGACAGGTGTTAGACTTGTCAGTTATTTTACTTTTCTTTTATTATTTGTTTTATTTTCCAGAAGGTCGTTAGGACCATGACAATTACAATTGTGAACTGTTTCTTTTTAATTAGGAATTAGTAACACTAAAATAGGTTAACAGTAAATTAGCATTTTTATGAATTTTGTTAGTTAGGAACAGTTAATGGTAACCAACAGCCTTGTAAAAGAAACTGGTGGACAGTTACCCAATTCGGTTGGGGCAGTTCAACCTGAACAGCAGAACAGTTTTGCCTCCGAGAGATTAAAAGGAAAAAGAAAAACAGTGTAAAGGATTCCTCAGACAGAGAAACAAAATATACAGTCATTTGAAATAAAAAACCTTTTTTTTTTGGATCAATTGAATCACCACTGTACAGATTAATTTCATGCATCAATATATGTATTCTGTGTAACTAATTAAGTTGAAATAACAAAGACAGCAAGTATTCACAGGAAGAGCAGGACGATGCTGCGAAGATCACTTCCAGATAAAAGAAAACGAGAATTTGCGAACGCAGACTACCAATCAGGTAACACCATACAAACCCTCATGTTATTTACGATAAAAGTAAATGCTGGAGTGGAAAACCCAAAACAAAATTGTATCATTTCATTAACTGTCATAATCAAAGTAAACTACAGTCCTGAGCGTCTCACGCTCCATTAGAAAAGCTCATTCGAAACAGAGCTTCAAAACAGAATTTCCAACCAACAGAACGATACAATTAAGCAGAGTTAAAGAGTTAACACAACGGGAAACACCCGAACAGAGTCGGCGTGAAACGAGGGTTTCAAATAACCAAGCCCAACATTACACGTCGAGAGTTTCAAGCACCCAACTACCAACATTACAGAGCAAGGGTTTCAAATAAGCATAACTACCAACATTACAGAGCAAGGGTTTCAAATAACCATACACCAGAATTACCAAACGAGCGTTTCGATAACGAAGACAAATGTACAGAACAACAGAATAGTTACACAGTCGAGTGAAGCACTTTTATTCACTGCTCAGGTGACAAACTATTAAAAAAAACGAAGCCTCAGAACCTCTACAGAGTTACAGTCAAGCTAATACGGAAAGACCCTACCCGTAGAAAAGGGCTCGGAGAGTTCGAACGATTGCCAGAGACCGCAGAGAGCGTCAAGCTACGGAGACCAGCTACCTCGAGCAACCTGCAAACGGAACGGGGGCAGATTAATACTATTACAGTCACAAAATAACCATTAAAAACAACAAACGAACGAGAGCTGAAACGCAGAACCTCACCTGGAGTTGAGGAGGCAGCATCGAAAAATGAAACAATCACTATACCCCTGAAGACAAGGAGCGAGGGCGTTAGGGTCTAAAGGAGGAATGGCAAACAAGTTTAGCAGGGAACCATAGTTTACCTTAGCGGCAGAGCCGAAGCGAAATAGATTGGCGGGGACCCTGTCACAGAACAAACCCACAAATTAACCAGCGAGAAACGACATTTGAATGACAGAGACTACTTAACAAACAACAAGCCAAAAGATTGATACTGTGCAGGAGCGGACGGTGCCTCCATAGTCGTTGTAATCCTACCTCCAGAGTGGCGGAGGACCAAAAATATCCATCGAACACAGTGTTGGAATCAGAACGGCGGAGGTGCGAAAAACCCCACAGAGCAGAGCTAAAGTTCGGCACAGTGAAAAAGTGAAAATGGCAATCGAGTGGGTCTGGGGTTGACAAAAGACTAATGACCGTATAAGGGAAACCGGCAGGTGGAAAACCCTAACCGGCGCTACAAGTCAGTACCCCAAGAAAATATCAGGAGAGCGTACACCAGCATTAAAGTCAAACGGCTGTCATATTGAATGCGCCAAGTCTTGTCACCTAAGGTTGCGTTGGGAAAGGCGGGAGGCCATCAAAAGTGGTATGAGAGCTAGTTTCTTGAATTGGAACAAATGGAACAAGTGGAAGTTGAAGGAAGAGGAAGAGGAAG
>APFE031587055.1:93997-118104 GCA_000404065.3 Pinus taeda | reverse complement strand
GGCCCACCTTCGACGAAGACCACTTCTTGTCGACTTCAGCTCATTATCCAGGAAAGTGGCCTAGAGACTCCCTTCCGGTACCTTGGAGCTTGCATGCCTTAATGGCAGGTTCTTCATATTTGACGTGAGGTTTTTATCATTGGCCTCCGATCGAATAACTCTGCGGGTGTTCGACATCGGCTCATACATTCACACGCCGTAGATTGTACCTATAGTACCTTGAGGGCCATTGTCATTATTGGTGGTACCTCTCGCGTCTGCTAATAGTTTTCATTATTGACTGGTAATCAGACGATGTCCAAGCATGTTCAACTTCAGGTTACATGTTCACATGCTTGGACTTGTACTTGTGTTCGGGTCGAGATGGAGCGCAAGAACCTGGATTGTGTCTGTTGTAATCCAGGCGTGATTTTGATACATGACTCTTTCACTGGATGGCTGCGACCATATCGAAGTCTATTCATCGATCCTAACCAGATGGCTGCGTCCATACTACGGATCTTGATTATTATACACTCTGTCAATGGATGGCTACGTCCATACCACATACATCATGTATTTGAACTATCATACTGTATCTCTCTATGCAGGTTCTCGGCGGCAGTTCGATATGATCTTGTAAAGCACTTCACCTCTCTCTCTTTCTCAAGGCTCATGCTTTAGGGGGCATCTGTTACGCAGTAATTTGTCACCGTCGGCCACCGTCCTTGTCACACCCCCACTGTCACACATTGGAGGACACATTCACGGACCTGTGACCAGTGACATAACTTGAAAACACTTGCATTAAGGCCTCCTGAGTATGAACTTCAATAACCTTGAAGACACCTTCTGAAGATTAGCCTTGGAAAATGCCTTTTTCCCATTAGCGTGGGCCCACAGTGTATTACACCGTGCCAATGGCTCAGTCCTTACAAAGAGGGCGCGCCCATAAGCGCTCTGTCCCAGAGCACGGCCCACGCCACACGAATTAGGCATGATTTTTGGCCAGCGCATGCTAGAATGCTTTTTCCCTTGCGACTCACTCAGTTCCCTGAAGGAAAAAGCCCACAAAAGCATCCGGGTTCCGGCTTTTCTATCCAAGGCAATGGCTATTATGAGACATTACCCAAACTCAGAATGTGTCCACATACATTGTATATCTCCTCTCACTTTATCTATAAAAGCCTATCTCCCCATAATGAACAGGCTAGTTTTTGGAGGCTAAAGCAAAAGAGCAAACAAGCTAGTGTGAGAGAGATAGTTTTTGAGCTAAAAGTTGAAAGTAAGGTTATGCTGCCAGATTGTTGAGAGAGAAAAGTGATTTTGCAAGACGTGTCAGACTAACTGCCCACCCAGCTAGAGGAGTTTTACAGTGTCAAGCCTTAAGTGGTTGTAATCTCTTCTCTCATTTCTTTTAATGCAGAGCGACTGTCATTATGGTTTCATTCATGTGTTACATCGGTGATATGTGAATTGTATCTTGCTTGACTGGTACATAGCTGTATGTTTTTGGATTTTATGCTTGTTGTGGTTTATTCTTCACTTGTGCAGGTATCTATGCGCGGATAGCGACCGGCCGGAGATAGAGGATAGGAGCGACACTTCCCCCACAACAAACAAGTGTTGGATCCCAGGTTTTGGTCTCCTAGATCAACTTTTAAATTATATAGCTAGAAACTTGCATGCAGCGTGATTGATTGTTGCTAGACCCCTTTGGGGCTAGTGGGATCCACCTCTGTCCGCAGAGGGGATTTACCTCCGCAACAATGCCTTTCCAATCATTTCGTGTAATGGTGGTTGGGGTTCCTTTGCCGTCTTTGCCACACGTGATTCACTAAAGTCCCCTTTCTTCAACCCAATCTCTTGCATTGCATCTAGAAGAAATTGAAGAGCATTAATAATTTGCTGAATAAAATTGCATTGTATTGGATCATTTTCAATGACAATGCAATTTCTTCCTTTTTGAAGGCAACATGCTAGTGTTGTACCTAATTATCAAGCACAAAAGAAATAATGAAGTAAATTAGTACAATGACATATAAATTAAGAAATAACATATAAATTCAATTCCATATAATAAAATTACCTGAGCCAGAAATAAATCTAGAAACCAATCTCCATTTGAAACATATGTCTATAAGATAGTTAATCAATAACTTTGGTTTTTGATAAATGTTAACTATCTCTCCTTTTGCTTCTTTGTCTTCATATGTTAGTTTTCTCACAACAACATCATAAGTCAGTATTTGGCTATGACTCTTTCCATCTACTCGATTAAAAATCATAGACATATAGCTATCATCTTTTGACCAACTATCAATATGGATGAACTCACAATCATTTATAAATTGTTGATCTTCATAGTTAAAAAGATTTGACTTTTGCTTGTAACATGAAATAGTAAAAGTTCAACTAACTTGTACATAAATGAATTTTTTAACATTAATCTAATATACATTTTAAATGTCTTACCATGTAAGCTGCATCCTTGATTTTTTTCCCCTTGAAGCTTGACAATAACATTGCCAATTGTGTGTCTCAATGAAATGTAACAAATCTCCAAAATGGTGATGATGTGACTTCTAGAAATCCCACAACCACTTTACTAAGAGCTTGATAAGTATAAGGGTCACTATCATAGTCAATGTTTGGAATATTGAAACCATGGGGAGTATCTACAATAACTAGGGCATAATCCATTTTAAATATGAGTTTAGCAATGCCTTCATAGTCGCCTTGTATTACTTGATATTGATAGTGTCAAGTCCATTCCAAATGAAATGAGTAAGAGTTGGATCAAGTTCAACATTCTTAAGACGTTGCTTCTTCAGTCTTTCGATCTTAATTTTTTTAATAAAGGTTCTGAAACTATCTAGTGCTCCATTTGCATCATTCTTCATATTTTATAAAATAAACAAATATATGTGTCAGTTATAAATTAAAAATAGTAAATAGATGAATAAAAATGAATGTATAAATCAACATAATTTTTTAAATGCAAGTTATTTTTTTTTAATGTTGATGTAGAACTTGAATCTGGATAGTTGCGTACAACATCATCCCAACTATATTAATTCAACAATTTAACCATTTGTTATTGAATTTTCATGTAAACTTTGTGATTGCATAGATAATTTAAAAAAGTTAATATAATGATATGTATAACAAATACTACCAAGAACAATATGTTATATTTAAAAGAAAATTATAATCTAGAAATAAATAAAAATAATTCAACAAACTTACTTTTGAAATTCCTGGGACATTTCCTCCAATTATAATTCCCCTGACCTCACACGAGATAATATTACTTTGATAGGTTTTTCATCCTTCACTCCTTGCAATGCTCTCCAAGGTGTGATAATGATATCTTTTGGAAGCTACTTCATTCCAGGGCCTGATTTATTATTGCTACATATCAATGGTTTAGACATTTTGACCTTCTAGTTTTTAATGCCAATGTTCTCCCACATGCTAAAAATGTCATTAATCAACTCCCATATATCTCCAATTCTAAATGCTAACTGGAAAATGTTATCAACAACTTTGAATAAATGACTAACTTCGCCACCTTTTTCGCTTTTTGAATTGATTTTCTCTTCAATTTTCTAGCCTATTTCCATACAACATTCCTTTCGGAAATCTATAGTAACATTTATCTTATCCCCACCACATTTTTCTTCAAATTCAGTATGAATAAATCTAACCCTTTGGATGAAAGTCATAGACATCCTATATTCATTATCTGAATTATGATCCCATGCCACTAGCTTTGCTTTTGTATCTGATAAACCAGCATAAATGATACATTTCATTGTTTCAAAACGTGGGTTATTGGGATATTCTGCATCAATTGTCTTTGAGCTTCTACGGAATGGTTCCCCCCAAGCACATAATAATTATATTCAAAACATTTTGACTTATTAAATGCTTTTTTGTTCGGAACTTGAAATGGATCAACAAGAAGCACATAATTAACTGCATGAGCATATGGATTGTACCTCATCAATGTATTCAAGTTGTGAACATGTAGATGGTGTGGTTTTCTGATTTTATATTTACATTGTCCTTCACTTGCCTTATAGATTTGTCTGACATTAAACTGAAATGTACGACCACCCTCAATTAAGTTTCTCTTTGTCAAGTTTTGTCGAATGTCATTTTGTTTTGTTTCGATAATGCAATCCTCTAAATCAGCTCTTGCTGTAATGATTTCTCTATTTTCTTTTGAAGTTTCACTAGGTTCTTGACTATTGGTAATGACTACTTCAAAATGTTCAACTTTACTTTTCTTCCTCATAACATTCTCATCATTGACTGGATTATTCTTGGGCATTGTTACTTTTGGTCTTTTATCGCTCTTCTCAGTTCCAATGTCATCCTCAGTAATGACAACATATTCTTCACTGCTAGTTTCAACTTCCTCGTCTTCAAAAGTAACTTGTCCACCTTTGAAAGATTTATCCACTAGAGGGTTTTTTTTTTTGATCCCTTGGATGCAGTTTTGTAGCATCATGAATTACTACATTTTGCTTGTTTGCCATATCTTCTTCTGACACTGAGTAGAAATTGTTGACAACTTTCATAATATCATGCTTTATGAAATGAATGCTTCCCAACCTAATTGAACAACTTTCAACAAAATTTTTCCAAACAAAATATCATATGTCAATAAAAACAAAGTTATAAAAATATAGTGAGACAGTTACAAGAATGAAAAACACAAATATAAATAACAATACTTACGATATTTTGTGTCATCTCATTTACGAATTGTTTACACAACATTGTAGATACTTCTCTCATGTCATACAATGAATATGATAACTGGTATTTAATCCTTTCATGTGACTTGGGTGGTTGTGTAAGTATGTAAACAACTTCACTGTCCGGTACTGAACACATGTCTATGACCTTCCCCATCACCTCATAAATTCCATTATCATTAGGTATATCAACATATAGATATATCTGCACATTTTGGCTTTCTCTTTCTTTCACATACCAGACATTTGATCGAAGTTTCACATCTTTTGATTTCCTCCAGTATGAAATCATCTTCTTATCATTTGAGGCACTTGAAAAATTTGTAGCCATCAACTCAGGTGGGGTTCATTCACCAATGTTTTTTGAAGATTCACCTTTAAGACTCTTTGGTCCATAAAAATTCACAGAAATCTTCTTTGATGTCATTTCCCTGAAAAAAAGACACATATAAATTAGTAAATCACAAAAAATAATAACTTAAATTAACAACAAAAACGATAAATGATAATTAATTTTATAAACCATAACAAATAAATAAATAAATAAGAAATTTAAAAAATACATCGCCCTGCCATCGCACCCTAAAAATCAGCCAGCCAACTGAACCGGCTGTTGGGTCCGGACCCCCTAGCTCACCCTAGCGGCCCAACAACTGCCCCCCCTCTCGAACCGCACCCCCACCCCAAACCGGCGGCCTAACGGCTCGTGGGGGTGGCAGTCGATTCCCCGCGGGCTGTTGGGCCATTGGAGTGGGGCGGGGGTTGTCTACAGCCCTCCGCCCCACCCCGGTGGCCCAATGACCCGCGAGGGTGGTGGCCGATTCTCCGCGGGTTGTTGGGCTGTCGAGGTGGGGCAGGGGGTTGTGGCCAGTCCCCACCCCACCATCGGGGTGGGGCGGGGGCTGTCCACAATGCTCTACCCCACCCCAACGGCCCAACGACTTGTGAGGATGGTGGCCGATTCCCTATGGGCTGTTGGGCCGTCGAGGTGGTGCGGCAGGCTGTGGCCAGTCCCCGCCCCACTCTGGTGGCCTAACAGCCCGCGGGGGCAGCTGGTTCCCCGCGGGTCATTTGGCTGCTGGGGTGGGGAAATGGGTTGTGACCAACCCCTGCCCCACCCTATCTACCCAACAGCTTGCGTGGTTGCAGCCCCTACCCCACCCCAGCAGCCCAACAGCCTGTGGGGCCATAGCCCTTGCCCCACCTCGACGGCCGATTCTAGGAATCACCTTGCCACCCCCGTGGGCCATTGAGGTGGGGCGGGAGGCTGCGGATAGTCCCACCCCACCCCGACAGCCCAACGACCCGCTAGGGTGATAGCCTCTCCCACCCTGGTGGCCCAACGACCCATGGGGGTAGCAGGGTGATTCCGAGAATCATACCACCACCCCTGCGGGCTGGTTGGCCGCCGGGGTGGGGCAGGGTGCTAGGTAACTAGCCCCACCACCCCTATCCTACGGGCCAGTTTGGCCATGGAATCGACCCACCACCCTTGCGGACCGAATGGCCTGCGAGGGTGACAACCTCTGCCCCACCCTAGTGGCCCAATGACCCGCGGCGGGGCGATTGATTTCGGGAATCGCCCCGCCACCCCCATGAGTTGTTTTTCCACTGGGGTGGGGTGGGGTGCCAGGTAGCTAGCCCCACTGCCCCTAACCTACGGGCCTATTTGGCTGCCATGAGAATTACCGGGCTGACCATGCCCATTGTGGATGTAGTGGGTAAATTTGGCCCACAAAAAAAAATAAAAAAATTAAACTTCATTAAACTTATTTAATTTTAAAATTTGCAAAGAAGAAAAATTAACTAACTTTCAAATTTGAGAATCCTCCGTTGAATATGTTGTTTATATCAATGTAGTTGCTTCACAAATTTGCTCCAAGAATTTTAACGAACCTCGAGAAACCTTGATGTGATGTGAGTAATAGTGATAAGGAAATTTATTATATAGGCGAAATTACGGAAATGTTTTACCATACGATTAATGTGGGATTGATTTGTTTTTAAAAAAATTTAACATGTTAATTTTGTTATGATGATATAGGAAACTATGATAAAGTGAATATTATGGAATTGTTTTATAGCATGGTGAATGTGGGATTAATTTGTTTTAGAAGGTATTATAAAAATTTAAAAAAACATTCAATTGTTTAATAAATATTTATATAGGTTTAAACTATTAAATTAATTTAGGTAAAATATTTAGTTTACAATTTTAAATTTAAAGATTTATTTCATAAAAAAAAATTAGTTAATGTTTTTCAATAAATTGTAGAATAAAATAATGGTGGGAAAATTTTGGCGAAAATTTTTGGAGAGAAAATTTCATTCTTTAAGCTATATAATATCATTAGGAGTGTATGCATTTGTATCATTCAGCCTCTTTTATTTGAAAGTGATGGATTCTTCTAATAGTGAAGTTTCGCTTTGTGAAGCATCAACATCTTCGTCGTGTAACAACTCTATTCATATTGATGAATATAATGGAAATTCTACCACTATGAATAGAAAGTCAATTCTTCCACTTAGTCCTAATCGTAAGGACTATGAGAGTAGCATTGATGAAAGAGGGGATGAAGAATTTCAAATAAATAAAGAGTAACGGTTTCCACTTAGTCCTAATCCTAAGGATTATGAGAGCAACAATGATGAGGAGCATGATGAAGAATTTCAAAACAATGGCGTGTCACGATGTCTACTTAGTCCTAATCCTATGGACTATGAGAGCAACAGTGATGACGAACTTCAAAAGAATGGAGTGTCACGGTGTCCACTTAGTCCTAATCTTATGGATTATGAGAGCAAAAGTGATGAAGAGCATGATGATGAATTTCAAAAGAATGGAGTGTCACAGTGTCCACTTAGTCCTAATCCTAAGGAGTAGGAGAGCAACAGTGATGAAGAGCATGATGAAAAATTTCAAAAGAATGGAGTGTCATGGTGTCCTCTTAGTCCTAATCATATGGACTATGAGAGCAATAGTGATGAATATCATGATGATGAATTTCAAAAGAATGGAGTGTCACGGTGTCCACTTAGTTCTAATCCTATGGACTATGAGAGCAACAATGATGAAGAGCATGATGAAAAATTTCAAAAGAATGGAGTGTCACGATGTCCTCTTAGTCCTAATCCTATGGACTATGAGAGCAATAGTGATGAAGAATTTCAATTGAATAGAGTGTCATAGTGTCCACTTAGTCCTAATCCTATGGAATATGAAAGCAACAGTGATTAAGAACATGATGAAGAATTTCAAAAGAATGAAGTGTTGCCGTGTCCACTTAGTCCTAATCCTATGGACTATGAGAGTAGAAGTGACGAAGAGCCAAAAAATTTCAAAAGAATGGAGTGTCACGGTGTCCTATTAGTCCTATTCCAATGGAATATGAGAGTAGTAGTGATGAAGAGCATGATGACGAATTTAAAAAGAATGGAGTGTCATGGTGTCCACTTAGTCTTAATCCTATGGACTATGAGAGCAACAATGATGAAGAGCATGATGAAAAATTTCAAAAGAATGGAATGTCATGGTGTCCTGTTTGTCCTAATCCTATGGACTATGAGAGCAATGGTGATGAAGGACAGGATGAAGCACTTAGTCCTAATCCTAAGGACTATTAGAGTAGCAGTGACAAAGGACAGGATGTAGCATTTTTAGTAAGTAAACAATCACATTTTCGACGTATTTCTAATTCTATAGAATATGAGAGAAGCACTGACAATGCACATGAGGAAGAATATCCAATAAACATCGAGTCAAATTTTCCATTTAGTCCTAATTCTAAGGACTATGACAATAGCACTGAAGAAGGGAAAGATGAAGAATATCCTCCAAGTCAGTATTTGAAAAGAACAACTGATCATAGTGTTGATAACATTCCTTAGAATGATGATGAAAATGCTTATACAAATGATGATCCAATGATGGAGATGTTGCCAAGAAATATTGTATCGACGAGTAGGAGTAGACATTTTCGTATCAATGCAAGATTTTCTAGTTATACAAGGGGTAGAGTAGAATATCTGATGAGAAGAAGTTCTATCAGTGCTCTCATTTCAAGTGAATGTTGTCAAAAAGATTGCTTGAAACATATGGATTTCAAATTTGCATTAGAGAAAAGGAAGAGATATTTGTCAATGAATAAAAGCATGCAAAATTCATATTTAGTTGGGTGCATGAAATCTACATTTTCAGGTTATGATTATCATATTGGGTCTTTATTTATCTATAAGAAAGGCTTTCCAAATGTTTCATTCGGTGGGTAATTTTCTCTCGAGAATCCAAGAAAATTTGGAAAAGGATCCCACATTTTATTCAGAAGTACATCATAAACAATAGTTTGGGACATTATCAAATACTGCAATGTCATGGATGAAAGATTTCTTTTCAAAGCATGAAGAGTGTATGCCAAATAGAGAGACAATACATATTCCAGATAATTTTTTAAGATGAGAAATCTACAACTTATACAAAGAATATGTAGAAGGTGCTGAGGGACATGGTCGGTTTATTACATATCAATATTTTGTGAAGGTATGGAAGAAAGAATTCAACAATGTCCATATTCCTAAGAAGACAAGGATGGGGATTTGTAGTACATGTGCTTCGCTTAAATAAAAAAGGGACAAATGTGAAGGGTCAGAAAGAGGTAAGCATTCATAACTTTAACTTTTAAAATTGTATAGGCATCAACTATGAAAACGTATTTCTTAATGGCTTTCTTTTATGTTGTGTATATTCTATTGTCAAAGAACTTCAGAAGTATTGCGAACAACAAACGTGAAAGGAAAAAGTTGTACAAGCATCGAAAGAAGTGTTATGATAATCCAAATAAATATTTGGGTTTGATAATTGATGGTATGGACTAGAAGAAAACACTTTTACCACATTTTGTTTGCATGCCAAAAAATTTACAGGAGGAAAAGTTTATTCAATATCACTTGGTTGATTGTATGGTCTTCAATGGGAAAATGTTGCCAAGGGCGTATGTCACAGCTCCAAATATTCATAATTATGCAAATATGACAATAACCATAATTCATGATGTGCTTTCTCATTCGTCTGGTAATCTTCCTGAAGTTTTGTATCTACAATTGGACAACACTTGTTGTGAAAACAAAAATCAGGTTTTTTTGGATATCTAAACATGCTTGTTGAATTGAGAATTTTTTAGAAGGTAAGGGTTGGTTTCCTTCTTGTTGGGCATATTCATGACCATATTGATTAGATATTCAGTCGTTTTTCAGTCACATTGAGGAGGAAGGAAGTTGGGAGATTGCTATCATTAATTGAATGTATTAACAAATCATACATGCTAGAGCCTACTTTTGATGTGTTGAAAGAAACTGTTGACATGCGAAGGTGTATTCTGGGATCGCATGGTGAGGAGAAATGCATTGAAAAACTTAATGACATTAGCTTCCAACATCAATTTCGTATCAAAAAAATTGATGGGAAAACGCTAATATGGGGCAAGAAGTATTCAACTACTGTAGAATGGGCACCGTCATCAGGTTTGGAAATTTTGAAGCTCATTCTAGATCATCCAATATTTGCATCAAAAATATTGTTATTACAATCAGTTGGTGAAGTTCATAATGAACACAGACAGAATATAGATATAAATGATTCTGATTTCCTAGAAGAAATTAAAAAATGTATTAGATATACATATGAGTACTTTGACATTATTGATTCAGTTTGGTGGGAATAATTTTTCAATAATCAAAGTGATATCATTTCAACAACAACAAATGAAGATATACCTTTGAAAAATCCATTTATTTGGCCACAAAATGTGTCAAATGAACACGAGGAAATAAACATTGTTGAACAACAACAATCTCAAGGTATTCTTAATTCTTCACAGGCAGAGGAAAGAGAGATGTATATTGGTTCCAAAAGATCTCTTGCACAACGTGAAGCCATGAAAGACCTTTACATGGGTTTATTACATGATATTAAGGAGGGTTTCATGATCACATTGCTAGCAAATGGAGATCCCAATGGCTATCCATTCTGGGTTGCTAAGGTTATAAAGGTCTTTACAGAAAATGAGGATGTTACAGGTATTGAAGTACATTGGTATGCCACAAATACACACCCATTCAATGGTGTGTATAAGCCAGAGATGGTAGTTTACAAAAAAAATGGTGGAAAGAGAAAAATAAAGGGTACAAATATAAGTCACCGCCACACATACCTCTTAAAATTGGAGGATGTTGAGATACTTGTTTATGACTTCAAGTTAACAAAGAGGAACTCTTCGCTTCAAGACAATAGAGATTCTAAAAAGGTTGTTACTAGAAGGAACATTGTTGAGATGGGAGTCTGCTGAAACCAGTCATAGATCCAGAAGAATTTTGAAACTTGAAATGGCGGGTACGCATGTGGAGTTAGATGGGGCACTAATTGATGAAAGAGAAGAATATGGAACATCTTCATCTACGTCTAGTTATTCATCTGAAGATGTGAATTCTGATGGTGTGCAAGAAAATATGAGTGATTTTGAATAATTGTATAAGACAATTTATATAGCTGATGTTTGCATCGTATCTTGAAATAAAAATGTTGATTTCCATATGGTGTTAAATCAAAATTTATGAGTCATTTTTATGTTGTTGGAATATATGTCTTAATTATGACGATTTTTATTGTTTAGAATATCTACAAGGCAACATTAAATTAGAGATACAATGTATGTTTCATTTAATATACAAATAATGACATTTTGATTAATTTAGTCATGTAATTTGTTCAATGTCATGTTTTTTAATTTTATGGTTGAAAAAATTCTTTTTGTTTTGTATCTTTAATGTTATGGTTGAAAACAATTAGAATTTTAGCAATCTTTAGTGTGATGTTATTATATGTTTAACAACAAGGATGAAAATTAATAAAATTTTAATGTATTTCAGATCCCATTATTTTATGTTTATGGTCATTAAAAACATGTTGAATTTATACTTAGGAAAGAAAAATATTATTCTACCAAAAACATTAGTGTGTTTTTTCCCTCATAAATAACTATTTTTTTGCACATAAAAATTCAAAATGTTGAAAATTGACCCTAAAAGAAAACCATTCTTCTAGTATCAACACTTTTCGTTATCAGGGTGTTTTTTGCATGAAAATTTCATTTTCACTGCCATTTTTAAAACATGTTCAAAATTGACCCTAAAAAAAAAAAGCATCGTTCCAGTGTACACACTTTTCCTTTTTAGCACCGTTTTTGATGTTTTTTCAGGGTTTTTTGGCCAGAGTTCCTGTTTTGAGTTTATAGTTCCCATTTCAAAGTTTACATTGTTGGGACCCACTATCACTCTTTGTTTTGTCCAACATCTTGAGCCAAATGAAGAGAGTTAAAAATATGATTCCTATCTACTCTATTTCTGATTAATTATGAGTAGGTTGACTAAGTAGATCATCCTTGGTATAAGTATATCACCTTTTACCTACAAAATATAAGGTGCCCTGATCATTTAGACAAGTCTCAAGGAAGAAGAATGTAACTTGAAGCCTCTAAATACTTAAGTCTAAATACTTTTCTTTTGTGCAAATATTTTGATGGGCATATTTTATAATGTGTAGATGATAAATCATCTAATGGACTGCTACACGTATTGCATGGATCCATATTTTGAGTTATGCACATTGGCAACCATTTCACTACCAAATCCACAACACATAAAAATTCTTAGAGCTTATTTTTATTGGCCAAATGTATTCAAGGACAACTATGACTATGTCCAAATTTGTGAGGAATGTCAAAATTCCATTGGAAGAGACAAATTTGAGTTTTCTTTCTTCTCCTCATCATGTGGCGGCTCCACATCATCTTCCTGGAATTCTCTCTTGCCATAAGGTAATGAATGACTCTTTGAATCTGATTAAGTCTCGTCCTTGGGAGATAGAAGCTCCTCATTTAGTGATGTGCTTAGATCTCACTCTAGAGAACTCCTCATGAGTTTCTCCTCATCAAATCTCACATCCCTTCTCAAAACAATATTTTGGAGAGAGGGAATGTACACCCTGTAAACATGAGTTATCTCAGTATTTCCCACAAAGACCCCCCTCTCTGTAATGGACTCCAAATTCTTCCTGCCATTTTGGACACATGATAATACACCATAGACCCAAAAATGCTAAAGTGTGAGACATTTGGCTTCCTACCAGTGAAAGCCTCCTCAAGTGTAATCATCCCAAGAACTATGTGACGAATCCTATTCTGCAAGTACACTACTCTGTTTCAAGCCTCTACCCATAAGGATAAGGGAAACCCCTGGTCATACGAAATGGATCTATTAGCCCCAATAACAATCCTATTCTTCCTCTTTGCAACCCCATTATGCTGAGGATTATGGTGTGTAATCAAATCTCTCCTAATGGCTTCCTTGACACACAAATATTTGAAGGAATTGGAGACATAATCTCCTCCATTATCACTCCTTAGGGACTTGATTTTCTTCCCTGTCTTATTCTCCACTAAGGCCTTGAATTCCACAAACTTGGAATATACCTCATCTTTCTTCTTCATGAAATAAATCCAGCATTTACGAGAAAAATCATCAATGAATATCAGATAATACTTGTCTTTGGCGATGGAAACTGTGGAGAAGGGTCCACAAACATATAAATTAACTCTCTCCAGAATAGCTCCAACTATTCTATCTCAGCCCTGAAATGAAGATTTGGCATACTTTCCAAGATTCCATCCCTTGCACACATGTTGAATAAGGCTGCACTGTGGTAGCCTAGTGGTAATATCTTGAAGTATCTTCAAAGCTCCATAATGTAGATGTCCCACGCACCTATGCTAGAGCTCTCCTACATCTCGGCCTTGAACAAACTCTACCTTGTTGGTAAAGATTTCACATGCATCAACCATCAATTTATAGGGGTTCTTGATCCTAAAACCAATTTTCTTGACTTGTCCTGAAGGATAATGCTTGAGGTAGGCCTTCCATTTGTTGAATACAACATTGTTCCATTTGTCTTTAAGGACTGCTACTAAGAATATGTTTTTCTCCAATCTTGGGACATACATCACATTCCTGAGATGGAGTAGGGAACTAAGCTCCCTCTTAAATATTATTGTACCAACTCCTTTAGTCATATATCTACCAAAATATCCAAGTTCTATATGGATTTGCATGTTTTTCTCTTCCAAACTGTTAAATGATTCTTTATTCCCTGTCATGTGGAATGAATCCCTTGAATCAATGTACCACTTACTACCTAGAATCGAGCTTTCCATGCAAGCTATTAAAGAGAAATCCAATTTGAATTGAGAAGAGAGTGTTTCTCCTCCTACTGTTGTTGCAACATGCTTGTTGGACTTCTTATTTGGACATTTTGCAGCATGGTTCCCAAATTCATGACAATGAAAACACTTGATCTTACTAAGATCCTAATTTTCTTACCTCCATTCTGACTAGATTCAGTCTTGCATTGGGCCTTCATACCCTTGTTTTTCTTCCCTTTTCCAGCTAAGGAAAATTTCTGCACATCATCACTCCTAGCTGAGGCTCCATACCTTGTGTTCCTCCTTATCTCTTCTTGCACAAGATCTAAACATCTCTCCCAATGAGGGAGCTTATCTCTGCCATTCATAGCATCCTAAAAAATATGCTAGGATTTGGGAAGCCCAAGAAGAGCAAGGCTCACAAGATCTTCTAGTGGAACTATCTCTCCCACATCTCTAAGTTCATCCCTCACTTCAGAAAACTTGATTAGATATGTAACAATGGGCTCATTCTTTCCCATTCAAATGTTCCTTAATTTGTCCCTCAAAGCAAGTTTCTGACATCACTACTTCTTTGAATAGAAAAATAAGGGCCTTCCACATCTAGAATGGTGTCTCCTTCCCATGAAAATTGGAACAATATGGTCTCTAACACCTTGCAAGATCATCCTCCTAGCTTTGGTAGTGTCCTTCCTCCATTGAGTTAGTTGTTGTGCATATGATGCAAGAGGTTTAGGAATATCAGTCTTGATGTATTCCAAAACCCCATTATTATCTAACACAACCTCCATTTTGTCCTTCCATACATAAAATTTTGGTCCCTTTTAGGGCATGTTGTATCCTCAAACTGTTTGATGACATGATTCCTACACTTGTAGAATCACTACACTAACCATGTATCAAGGAACTCAATTTATATCTTATTTTCAATTCCAATATTAAATCCATGAAACCTTGTTATTTTTAATGAGGAAAAACTGATCACAAAAGACACAAGATTTCTCTTCCAAAAATTTACGAAACTAAAACAATGAATAGAAACACAATCACACATAGAACACATAATATATCTAGGAAACTGCTGTGCTATACAACAACCCCCCATTTCATAAAATTTTACTTTCAAAACTATAATATGAAATGGGTCCCTTTTAGATTAAATTGGTATCAACTTATCATTCCTCAAAAGGTCCGAAATCAAAAAAAACATTATAAAACCTTTTGAGTTAATATATAATCAGTCTTATAATAAAAAATGAATAATTCTTTATTATTGCGATACAACGATCGCATATCGCAATAAAAAAGGATTCATAACAAAGGACCCATTGGTTTTCCTCGATGTGACAAGCGCGAATAACTATCAACTATCGGGAAAATAAGCAATCATAACAAAAGGCCCCTCTCCTTGCTCCGATGCGATATCACTATCGACGATTGGGGAGTGCGATATGCATACAACGAAAAGTATTCTCCTAAAAGCTCCCGATCCGAATTAGCGATATTGCTATTGGCGATCGGGGATTCCGCAATGACATAAATGAAACCACTCAAGCATTCCTCCAATCCCGATTGCGATAAAGCTAAGCATGACTTTCAAAAAGGATTGAAAAGGCTTGGGTATATTGTCTTAAATTATTATTAAAAGCCTTTCTCTTCCCAACAGAGATTCACTTGCGCCCAACCGCCAAAAAATCAACACCACGCTTAAATGAAATATTTAGCGAATAAAGGATATGATGAGCATTTAAATGATTGACAGGTTTAAACGACCAATTAATGGAGTAGTTATGCCGAAATCTCTTCAGAGATTGTATCCGTGGGAGCCTTATGTTAATCCTCCATTATGCATTGATTGGCATAATTCTTTCATACTTGGTTTGTGCCATCTATTCTCTGCATTACATTCATTTTATCTCTTGTGCAGAGCTTCTCCACAGTAGCGAATTCAGGCCAAATGGGGAAGAAGTATAAGAAATTTGGAACAGCTTCAGCCTCTGCGGTAACAGGACAACATGCTGCCGATCAGGGACCAAGAAGAAAAGGATTAATCTCAAACACAACATGTCTTGGTCTCGGTAATACTACTTGGCAGAGCATCTACAACCTGGTCGAAGCCGAAGAACCTCAGGAAACATCAGTACAAGCTACAACAGGCTCGAACCGGAAATCCGAGGCTACTCTAAAGGATTTGGCCGATTCTTACCTACACAGGATAACGGCCCGAGAGAAAATTCTTCCATACACAGATGTGGTAAGATGGGTAGTTGAAGAAATTATAATTACGAACAGAACATTCTGCACTATTGATGGGAGAGTATTCAGTTCATTTTAGCCCAATGATTTGAGACAAATGTACCATTTGCCCGAACCAGAGAAGAAGTATAACAAAACATTTCTGGAGAAGTTCAGAGATGAAAATGAAACTGAGTCAGCGCCTATATGGGAATGGAGACAGAACCCAGCGAAACACAAACATGAGTCTTCGGGTAAGTACTCTGTCGATTCCTTGTGTTCTCCTTATTGTTATGCTGGAGCTATGATGTGTCGAATTTGGGGGTTGCATGACTCCTCAAAATTTTCCATAGAGATGGTACCTTTAATGGAAGCAGCATGCAATAGTGAAATCATGGATTGGGGGAATATATTATCTGATAAGTTAGCAACAGCTATTCTTGAGTTCAGAAACAAATCCCGTGTTACTGATAGATTCATCCCTCCATTTTATTTTAGTGCCTACATCTTAGACACCCTATGTTTTAATTATGAGTTTCCTATGCTGGGGTGGAGATGGACTCCACAGGACCCCATGCCCATCATATCTATCACCAGAAGTTGTGGAAAGCCCATTATAAACACCACCTATATCAAGTCTACAATAGATTCATGTTACCTATTTACTATGCAATTTTTGATAAACCTGCTCCTAAGATTTCCTCTCAAGCAGAGATTGACTTGACAGCCTTAGGAACCTGGTTTGGAGAAGAAAAATTTACCTATGTAAGAATTTTCGGCAGTCAGGCCAGGCCTCATGTCCTCCCCTTGTATATACCAGACAAACTATTGGCTCGAGAGATAGCATATCAGCTTACATCTGCATCAGTTACAAAGACTCTAAGGAATTCAAAGAAGCAAGTCTGGCCTCCTTTTCCTCTAAGGTGTGGCATCTACACTCTGCATGATTACAAGCATGTAGAGAAAGAGGCGGAAAAGATTAATATACCAAATCTCGCCACTTTTCCTAACAGATGCTTTGATCCAAACAAAGTCATCTATAATGTTCTAGAGGAGGCCAAACTCACTAAATTTGAACATAAAGAAGATGAGTTTGATGACCTATTCTCCTTGGCTGGGTTGCTATTTCAAGTGCAAGCGATAGTTAAAATGAGATACCACGACGACGGGTTAGTTGAATTTAACAAACTTAGAGAGAAGAGGTTGCAAACTCTGCCTCTAGATTTGTTAGCCACTGCCCCAATGACACAGTCAAGCGAGCCTGAACAACAACTTACCAACGAACCTCCTGCTACATCTGAAATTTTTGAAGAAGTCCAAAGAAGAGAGCAGGAGGAACTTCGGAGGAAAGAATAGGAAGAAAAACATAGGAAAGAACAAGAGGAAGCACAAAGGAAAGAACAAGAGAGAATACGTGAGGAAGAACAGAGAAGGCAACAGGATCAGAGCAGTAAGGATGTGAATGTCGACACTCAGATTGACCCGAGATTTCTCTAGGAATGGCAGCAATTTGATTCAATTATAAGCAATCTTGAGAGCTCAAGGGATGCCGATACATCCAAAGAGGCTGATACACAGGATACAACAATGAAAGAGGTTCCAAGCAAAGGAACCAATGGTTTACCGCCTACTACAGAATTAGAAATAATTCCCAAGGATCCTTCGGATCAAATAATTTTGCAAGTGGAGGATATTCCTCCATTGGATGTCTTCTATAGCCCAAAACACAGGGCTATAATAAAGCGACAGTGGAAAAGGAGAAGGATTGATCAACCTTCCCTGTTCCCTGAACAAACAGTAACAACTAATGTAGTTTGGAAGGAGGAATTCGATCCTTCCGATAACCTGACAAAGTTGTCCCAATATGCTGGAGCCTATTCGGTGGCCACCATGGGCAAGGCATCGGAGGTGAGCAATTTGTTAAAAGAAAAGGATCAGGCGATCACTTCATTACAAGCATAGCTATCGGAGGCACAAAAAAAGCAGAACAACTACAACAGCAATTGTCCACGCAGCAATAGTTAAATAACCAACTGAACAAGTAGTTGCATGAAGAGAAACAAAGGGCAGATTCAGGTGCGATTCAGAGACAGAAAGAACTATCGGAGGCATTAGAAAAATTGTAGAAAATGAATGAACAGATGGTAAAGACAAAAGATGAGCAAATTGCTCAATTATCAGTTCAAATAGAGAATTTCAAGAGCCTTCCCCAACCTGCCGATTTCAGAGCAGAGGAAATACAGATTAATAAGGCACTGATAACACAAATAAGATTGTTGTGTCATAAAATTGCTCAAGTTGAACCTCTGTGTTACATAACAACATCTATAATAGATAAATCAGTTGATGCCAGAGAGGACTTAGAGCAGGCCGATGAGACCTTAACGGATTTTCTTACATGGCAGGACACTAATGAGGGACAGACAGTGAACTTGCCTAAAATCTTAGAATCCCATAAAGAAATTATATTCATGAAGTGGCAGTCCCAATTGATGAAGGCAGAGAGAGAGGTTTCTAGATGCAAATTATCTACGAACAATTTGATTGAATTGATTAAAAATACTCTCTATTTATCTAACATGATCTCTCAATGTACACCAGGTAAATTACTATGGACCAAAAGAAGTTTACCTTTTTGTTTTAACCACCATAATTCAAGAGGATGCCACATCGCCACCCCATTACTCATGGAAAATGGGATAGCCACGTGGTCATGATGAAGAAGACTCCAACAAAATCCATATTGTAACTCTAGTTAAGATTTGAATGAATAAAACCTAACCACTAGTAGGCTATTAAACTATGTTATAAGTGGACCACTAGGAGGAAAACAAGTTCCATTCCTTTTGAGTGCATTTTTTTCCATAGAAGAGTAGAGTAGCTAAGAGGGATAGGGAGAGAACACATAGAGGGGATTTTTGTACTATAGTAGCTGATGGGCTACAAGCCTTAATTATTTTTACTCACAACCATTTTTTATTCAGAGAAAGAGAGAAAAGTGGCCTCACCTTCCAGTTGGGTTTTCTCCCAAAAAGGTTTCCTAGGATATATCTTGTGTCAATTATTGTTTGTGAGTTTTATTTTTTCTTTCTTTATTTTATGCATAATTATAATTTGATGCATATGCAATAAACATTAATTTACACATCCAAAAATCTAAATAGAAATAAAATTTCATAATGAATGTTGATTTCAGATTTTAAGTATAATTTTATCAGATCTGTTGTGACAAATTTTCCAGTGGAATATCCATGGTTGTTTATACATCTTATGTAGCCTAAAGTATGTAGGTTAGAGTAAGATTCTGACAATGTCCACTCCCCCTCACCTCCCCTTAAAAAATAGTGTTTTATTCAAGGTTGAAGTTGAAAAAATTGCTGCAAGATCATGGCTATTGTCCATGTGGCATATTTGGGTGGAATGCATTTCCATTAGATCAATACTTCCGTAATTGTGAATTGGCATAATTGACTAGTATCTAGTATTCTTTCCAATTGAAGCCAACCATAATATTCTTCATTAATTTGTGGTAGGATGGTTTGCACCTTTCACTTTTATTCAATGACTTTTTTAGACAAGGCATATGAAATATTGGATGAATCTTGGAGTGGGATGGAAGAGCTAATTTGTAGGCCACTTTTCCAATGTGCTGAATGATTTCATAGGGTCCATAGGACTTTGGTGCTAATTTTAAAGGATTTTTCTCTTTGATTGATGTTTTTAAATAGGGTGGAAGACAAGCAAACACTTATTCCCCTTCTGTAAAAGAACACTCTAAGAAATGTTTGCCTACTTGTTGCTCCATCCTATTTTGATGATTAGTAAGTTATTGTGGATATTCCAGTGGACTAGTTCATCATATATATCTTGTATTATTCTAAAATATTTTATTATGGAATTTTATGTACTTAGATTTGATATTTATTATCAGTAAATTCTTATTCAAATTTATAAAAATAAATAAAATATTAAAATGAAAGAAAACACAAGTAAACACACCTTTCATATGAAATAACATAAGATGTATCCTAGGAAACCTGATATGGGAGAAAACCTACCTAGAAGGTGATGCTTACACCTTGTTCTATTTTCTTAAGTTATAAAAATGCAAATATAAAGGAAATGGCACTTTCTATGGAGTTTCTTATGACACCGTGGCCTGAGTGGTTCATGTAGAATATTTTTCCTCCTCCTTTATGCTCTCAAATCTCACTCCTAATTACTCCACTCAAGTAAGAAACAAGTGCATTACTAAAAGTACAGAATCCCCTCTCCTCTTAGTAACCCAATATTTAACGTAACTTGATAGTCATTTAGGGTTAGGGTGTTTATATGCCTCAACCCTTAATTAGAATTAGGTTTTGGACATTTTGGAATATTTTTGGAAGTCCACATGTGACTAGCCTTGTATGTGAGAGTATTGAGGGTAATGTGGCATCCACTTGGTACCATGGTGGTCAATAAGGTAGTTAACTTGTCAGAAGCATAAATTCTGCATACGAACTCCAATTAAGATGATTTTCTCACCATTGGAAATGTCTTGGTGTATAGAAAAATGTCAAGGGATGGGAGATACTTTTAAAAATTTTTGACCCCAAAAGTGCCATTTTATGCCTCAAAATAGCTTTGAAATATTTTTAACACTAAATATTTAAACCAAGACTTACCACCAAAATGGGCCTTGCAAATAGATTCCTCGAATTTTTCCACTTAGAAATTAACAAGACAGGTGATGAATTATATAATTATCTATTCCAAATAATTTGAGTTAAACCAAATTATCCTTTAGTATACAAATAATTATTTCTCTAGTGTGGAGTGTTTGATCCACTACTTGAACCTTGGAAGCACTTGGTAAATATGAGGTGCCTGACAATGGTTTTTGGAGATAAAATTATTCATATGGTGATTTGTAAACTACCATGGATATTCCACTCGACAGTTCACCACAACAAATATGATAAAATTGTACTTAAAATATGAAATCTATGCTATGAGGGTTTATTTCTCTTTAGATTTATGGATCTGTAAGTTACTGTTTATTGCACATGCAAGCAAATTATAATTATGGAAAAAATAGAGAAATATGAAATAAAAACTTACAAACCATGATTTAATGCAAGATATAACCCAGGAAACACTTTCAGGAAAAAAACCCAACTAGAAGGTGAGACCACTCTACTCTATTTCTTTGAATAGAAAACATATGAGAGTACAAATAAGAAAGGCTCATGGCCCGTGGGCTACTGCAGTGCATCAATCCTCTTTGTGTGCTCTCTCCCTATCCCTCTTAGTTACTCTTCCCATCTACCAAGAACAAAATGTACTTAAAAATGTGTAAGTGATGTTTTGCTTTTTTTGTTTTGTTATGGAAATGTGTAAGTATATAGAAAGAGGTTCTTCTTATGGAGTTAATTGAGAGTTATGTCTTGCAAGATTGCTACAAAATTTTAACTTTTTTTGTTTTTCTCTCTAGCTTCCTACTCCTAGTTACCTTTCTCAACTATGGATCAAAATACAATAATATTGAATGGAAAACCTACTCTTCTTAATAGTCTAGTATTTAACATAGTTTGATAGCAATAAAGGGGTAAGGTTTGACTTCCTCAATCCTTAAGTAGTGGTAAGGTTCTTGGATCTTTTAGAGACTTCTTGAAATCCTACAGGTGGCTAGCTTCACATGTGTGAGTAACCGAGCCAACTCCACTCATACCATGGTGATTGACCTGGTAGGTCAACTTGTGAAAGACATATATTTCTCATACAAGTTCTAATTGAGGTGATTCTTGCACCATTTGACTTAAAATAGATCTCAGGTATTTTAGGCAAATTTCCAAATTGGGATCAATGCTCAAATGACTCTACAAATTGATTCCTCCATTTTTTCCACTCTAAAACATTGAGATAAATAAAAATAATTTAATGATCCAATCTCAATCATAACTTTTAACCCAACCTTAGCCACAACTTATGGTTACTCATGAAATCTTTAAAATGTGTTGATCTCATCCCCAATTCCTCTCGACCCCTTTACCCATTGTGGAAGTCACTCTTCATGTATCTTAGATGCCTTGCACTTATTTTAGTAGGAACTACATTTTCTACAATAAGTTTATTGGTAAAATACCTGAAATCTTGGAAAACTGCATGAATTTAAACAAAATTAGGTTAGGAATTAAATATTTGATATTCATATAACTTATACATGTTTTTCTTTCTCTCTCTCTCTCTCTCTCACACACACACGCGCGCGCGCACACACACACACACACACACACACACACATATTTCTAGAGATTAAAATCATGATTATATCCATTATAAACGAGAATAGTTTTTTTTTTGGTAAGATAAAAATTGAGTTCATGGAATTCAAGAGTATACATCTAAATAGATTGAAGTATGTCTTGGCCTACCACTAAAACTAGGCCAAATACAAAACATTAATTTTATTAGTAGCCAAATAAAATTTTCCACTATGCTTAATCAAATGTTATATACACAATTCTCATATGATATGCCTCTATGGTCATTCTTATACTAATAAGAAAAAACATAGAACTAAAAACTGAAAAAAAAGGATAGCATGGAAACTATCTCTAAGACTTATTAGATTCGTAAGTCTTCATAGGAATGGGCTCCTTATTGCATCTTAGAGACTAACCTAGGTTAAAGTGGATGCACCTAAGTGAGTCTCTATTCTCCTGATACTATGGTGGCCTGGGTGTAGGAGATATGGACAAATGACCGAAACCTGATATAATTTCTTCTAAATCTGGCTGAATTTCTCCTTCTACTTCAATTGGTGTATCAATCATCTATTGTTAGATTGATTGCTTCATAAGTTTCCCTTTTTCCCTAAAATCATCATGTTTTTCTTCTAAATCACCCCAACCCTTGTTAGCGGGAACAAATTTCACAACAAATCTTCTTTCCCACTATTGGACCCGTAATTCCATAGGAATTACAAAATACACTATTGATAGTTATAAATGTAGTGCTAATTCCCAAGAATTACACTATCAACGGGTTTACAAAGGGAAATATTAATACCAAGACATACACTATCGGCATAGGTTTTGAAAGAAATGTGCTATATGCATTAACACTATCAACACTTTAACTATCCCTTCCAATGCTCCTTTTCCCGATGCAATAACACATAGTGTTATCTGAAATCACAATCGATGATTCCAACATTCCAAATGCTAGGTTCCTCTTGCTCCGGTCTTACGATGCGATAAGCCTCATGGACCCAACAACTTATCCACCCTACTCCATAGTATTTTGGCTCCGAGCTATCAAAGTTTCAGACTTTAGTGATTTCAAAGGTCCTTCCACTCCACTTTGGTTCTACGATGCGATAATGGTTCATACCCGATACGGTTATGAGGAAGAATTAATAATATTTTAGGTCCATAACTTCATTCAGGCTAAGTAGTTTCACGGTTTTCTTGTGCAAAACAGAGTTTCCGCTTGCGGAACTCAACAATGTTATAAGGTAAACAAGGCATGCTGAAATAAGGGAAAACCACACTAACAAGCTTAAAGGAAATATTAATAGGAAAAACAAGGCCAAATCACCATTAACAAGGTTCAAAAGAAAAAAACCACAACCAAATACACATACAAATACTAGTTAATAGAGAATCATAAGTTCAGATGCACAGAAAGAGTTTTCGAAGATCACAATGTCTCTGGGATCAACCAATACAGAGATGTGTCATTCTTTCTTTTAGAAAATAATAGATAAAGCCCACTCGGTCCTTATCCCTTTACAAAATCATGCCAATTACATATCTACTAGTTAATTTTAGCAACCAATTCCTAAAACAGAAACTTAGTTATTATGACTAACAGTTCTGCGAGACATCCC
>APFE031587055.1:52308-80427 GCA_000404065.3 Pinus taeda | reverse complement strand
AATTATTTTATTAGAAAATTAAAATATGTATATAAATATTTTTGGTTAAACATACTGAAAACACCATATGGATTTGTCTAAAAACAAAACAAACTTGCTCAAAACACTATGGACTTATCCAAAAGTAGAAATTGGGCTTAAGAATTCAAATGACAAATAACAATCATATTGAAGGGCTTTCCCTAAAGGAAACTAGGATTATAATACTAGCAAGTGACAGAATAAAGATAAGTTTATTTGGAAAAGAAGAACTCCATGAAAGCTCAAAGATTAGAGAGGAGTGTTGTAACTAACTCTTTTAGAAGAGGAATGGAGAATAATTGGAGTGTCCTTAGAAGATATAGGAGTTTCAACTTGAATTTTTTCACCATGCTTCATGACCAACCAAGACACGGAAGTAATCATTTTTTGACTAGCTCCACATGATTGCAAACATCCTTCTATTCATTATCATAAGATGCTCGAGCATGAATAATGGTGAAATGCCTCTGCAACGCACTCACAGCAGGAGAACGCACGAAACCCTAGGCGTCGCCGCACGGAAAATCTGCGCAAGCTATTGCAGGTTTGGTCACTGACCACCCTATGGCAGCAGCTGCAGGAGGGGAGCGCTCTACCTCCCCTCCATTGGAAACGCCCAACAGAAACAAGACGAAACCGAAAAAGAATCTGCAACATGCAAATGCAGACCTAGAATCAGCAAAAGACAACACACGAATGCAAACAGAATAGCCGGACCCAGATCAAAGTACCGAAGACGATGCAAGCGATAGCAGGCCCAATACAACGAAAGCAGCTCAACCCAAGGTTACCTCTGCAACCTGCATTCCAAAAGCTGCAGAATCGATCAAGATCGAACTGCCAAGCCACCACATCAATGAGGAAATCCAATTCATGCAGGACCATGCACTGATTGGAAAGTTCTTGGGATTCTGGCCCATCGAAAGAGCCCTGCAAGGATGGATAGCTTCAAAATGGAAGCCCAAAGGACAAGTGACTCTACAACTTGGTCCAAAAGGCTTCTTCACAGCCATTTTTAATTGCTTAGAAGACAAAACCAGAATATTTGACGGAGGACCGTACTTCTTCAACTCTTCAGGCTTGTATCTAACGGAATGGAAGCCCCGATTCAACCCTGACAAAGAGGATTTCAGCTGGGCCCCTGTCTGGATCAGAATGTACTCCCTTCCCGTAGAGTACTGGAGAGAAGAAACATTGGAAGGCATAGGCAACAAGTTGGGGACCTTCATCAAAGTAGCAACTGAAACCAAGACGCGCAAATATACCTCATATGCCAGGATATGCGTTCAAATGCACCTCACCAAGACCCTAGCAGCTACGGTAAGTCTCTTTCACGATGACTATGAATGGAAGCAGCCTTTAGATTATGAGCATATTCCTTTTCGCTGTAGGAAATGTCATAAACATGGACACCTCTTCCGGGATTGTCCATTAAATGTGCAGCCCAAGTCATCTCCCAATAAAACCACCACTGACCCTGAAGGCTTTACAAAAATTCTCAATCGCCATCGACATGCAAGGAAACACCAAGCTAATCCGCTCCAGCCTCAAACTTCTAAAGCGCCCCCAAACAACCGCTTCTCTGCCTTAGACTCTCTCGATCCTCAATCCAGGCCCAATGCCGCTAACCCTGATTCTCTGCACCCATCCCCGCCCATTCTCAATCAAGTCAATACCCCTTCATCCTCTGTTCTGGCCCCTTCCAAAAGTATTGACCCTCCCCCTGCTAAAAAAGCTGCCTCTGCTTCAGAACTTGGTCTCCAACACTCTTCCAAGGGGAAATCTTTGTTAAATGAGTCCACACAAGTTACAGATATGGATCTTGATGCAGCCTTGGCCCTAAGCCTTCATGAAGAAGCAATGGAAGACACCATTCTAGATATTACACCCTCTGATAACATGGAAGAAGATCGCGAAGATGTAGATCTAAAAGAGTTCAACATCTCCAAGCTTGATATCTCCGAATTGGAAACAACGTGTCAGCAAAAAGACTACACCTTAATCCCTCCTTGGCAAATAGATAAAATTGAAGGAGTCCTAACAAGGGTTCAGCATCATAAAAGCCTGGGCATCCAAGGAGGAAGTCAATGGGATGGTAGAAAAATCCTTAAAGAAACAAAGAAACGAGGCAAAAAAACAGACCTACAAAGAACAATAGCAGTGGGAGAAATACTCATGAACTCGGGGCAATTCCCCAAGTTGACCAAGTTCTACAAACCTAAAGCGCAATCTCCATGAAGCTAATCTCATGGAATGTAAGAGGACTCAACAGTCCCTCGAAACACAGAATGATAAAAAATTTAATAATGCAAGAAAAACCAGCAATAGTCTTTCTTCAAGAAACAAAATGCAGCAGCATGACAATAGATAGATTTAGCAATAAAGCCTGGGCGGGCAGTAGTTCAATCTCAGTAGATGCATCAGGAGCTTCAGGTGGTCTCTCCATTTTATGGAACCCACAGATCGTCTCTCTGGATAATTTCCACGCCACGCAGCACCTCATACAGGCAACTTTCCACCTCATTGGCACCCAAATCCACGGGCACCTTACCAATGTTTATTTCCCGCAATCAATTCAGCAAAAACTGGACCTCTTGGAAACAATCTCCCTCCTCAATGAACAAAGACGCTTTCCTTTATGGATAGGAGGAGGTGATTTCAACATAATAAAATCCATGGAAGAGAAGCAAGGGGGGCGCACCAGGCTCGACAGTGATAGCAGCGGATTCAAACACTTCATACATAACAACCGGCTAATGGATGTATTTACCTCCAATGGTATACATACATGGTCGAATAGGCGTCAAGGAGTTCACTATATTGCCTCTCGATTAGACCGATTTTTAATCTCTGACAATGCCATCCACCTAGGAGGCGACTTTAGTGCAGCTATCATCCCTCAAGGAGGCTTTGACCACTGGCCCATTCTTCTCCACTGGTCCTGCCCAAGCAACTGCAGCAACAGACCCTTCCGTTTCGAAGCCTTTTGGCTCTTAGACACCAAATTCAAAGAAGTGGTAAATCAAGCCTGGAAATCTTTCAACCCACCAGCAGGAGCCAAAATGTACCAGTTTCAGCAAAAACTGAAACATCTGAAGCAAACGCTCAAAATCTGGAACCGAACTCATTTTGGTAATATACAGGAAAGCAAACAGAAATTGGAACAACAAATGAAAGCACTGCAACAAACTTTCATTTTGGAAGGACGCACAGAAGAGCAAATCCAACAGGAGCAGACCCTCTGGAATCAAATTGAGGAACGTCAAAAACAAGAGGAAATTCTATGGCGGCAAAAGTCCAGAATAAGCTGGCTTAAAGAAGGCGAGAAAAATACAAAATTCTTCCACAGATCCACCATACAAAGGCACATGCACAATAAAATCACCTTTGTTGAAAACCAGCGAGGTGAAAGAGTAGAGGATCATGAAGGTATGGAGAAAGAATTCACTGGATACGTTAGGGACATCCTATAGGAACCCAACGGTAACAGGGATGAGGCAATCCGGGAAATCACCCAGCACGTTCCGAAAATTATCAATGATGATCATAACACTCAGCTGCTCCAGCCAGTCACAACAAAGGAAGTAGAAGAAGCAATGGCTCAGCTCAAAGATGGCAAAGCACCGGGGCCAGATGGATTCACAGCCAATTTCTTCCACGAATTCTGGGAACTAATCAAAACTGAAGTTTGGGAGCTGGTGGAAGAATCCCGTAGCATGCATTGGGTCCTCCCGTCCTTAAACTCAACCTTCATTGCATTGGTCCCCAAAGAAGCGACATCAAACAAACCTGAGAAGTACAGGCCAATATCGCTTTGTAATGTCATCTACAAACTCATCTCAAAAGTCATCTCCAACCGCCTCAAACCGCTATTACCTCTGCTCATATCTCCAGAACAGACGGGGTATGTTGAAGGCAGGCAGATCATGGACGACATAATTCTATCAAATGAAGTCATTCATTCTTTAAAGATGCTCAAAAAACCAGGTATGCTTCTCAAACTCGATCTCTCCAAAGCTTTTGACAAGTTAAGTTGGAATTATATTCACAAAATGCTGCTCGCATTTGGCTTTAATGCAACCTGGACAAGATGGATCATGAGCCTCATTACATCCCCCTGTTTCTCTGTCCTTCTGAATGGCTCTCCCTCACCGCCTTTCTATCCCACTCGGGGTATCAGGCAGGGGGACCCCTTGTCTCCATTCCTCTTTGTTCTCATGGCTGAGGGCCTCAACAGGCTGCTTAAATCAGTGGTTTCTTCTCAGTTTCTCAAAGGCATATCCCTGCATGGTCGTGCCCCTCAAACGCATCAGCAATTTGTTGATGATACTATGCTTTTTGGTCATCCTTCAGTTAAAGAAGCCTCTGCTTTCAACTCTCTACTATCCCTTTTTTCTGAAGCCTCTGGTACCTCCATCAATGCCGCAAAATCCCAACTCTTTTTTTTCAATACTCCCCCCTCATCGCAAAGGACCATAGCCCGAATTCTGGGATTCGCAATCTCCCACCTGCCCTCCAAATACCTGGGTGCCCCCCTTTCTGATTCAGCAATCAAGCAAGCATCCTGGAGAACACTGCTGGACAAATTGGATTCAAAGCTTTCTTCATGGACCTTCAGAGCGCTAAATCTGGCAGGTAGGCTCGTACTCATCAAATCAGTCTTACAAGCAATGCCGCTTTATCTCTTTTCCATCTTAGCAGCTCCAAAAGGTGTTCTAAAAGCGATACGCAATCTCCAAAGAAACTTTCTCTGGGGATCTACTAGCAAGAATAGGAAGTGGGCTCTAGTCAAATGGATAGAGGTTTGCAAAACCAAATCAAAGGGAGGGCTCGGTCTTCGGGATCCGCTGCAAAGCAACAACACAATGGGAGCAAAAATCTGGTGGAACTGGGTCACTAAGCCCAATATCCCTTGGACCCAACTATGGCAAGCCAAATATGCCAGAGGTAGCCAGTGGAGTGATCTAACCCGAATCAATCCCACTTCACAGGGATCACTCATTTGGAACAATGCAAAACAGCAAAGTAGCTTCATTCAAGAACATAGTTTCTGGGAGATTCATTCAGGCAAAGCAGCCAGATTCTGGAACGACTCATGGAGCAACTCCCCAAACTGGCCAATTTATTCCACAGACCTCTTTGGCAGATCCAAATGAATCAAGGAAGCATCCCTTTGGTTCATCAATACTGGCAGCCCTCTCCAACCCATGACTTTCAAACATGGAAACCGGCAAGACTATGGCAAATAGACTGGCAGGGAGAAGTATATACAGACATTGATCAGGAACTCAACCAAAGGAAAATTCGCCTCTCCCAACAACAGGACAAGCTCAGATGGGGCTACACGACCAAAGGTACCTTCACAACGAAAGAAGCTCATCATCTGCGCTATTCCAACCTCCAAGCGGATAAGGATCAACTCTGGGAAAAAGTTTGGCAAGCAGAATTATGGCCCAAGATTTCCACCTTTCTTTGGCTACTTAGTAAAAAACGCATTCTCACTTGGGACAATCTCATCAAAAGAGGGTTTATAGGGCCATCCAGATGCCCAAACTGCAATATAAACTGTGAAACTATCTACCATCTACTGGAAGAATGCACATTAGCAAAGCAAATCTGGGAGAAAGTCGAACACTGCAACATGAAGGCACACCCTAGGATGGAAGATATAATAGCCAACATAAGAACCTGGGCAAAAAACCCATTTAAAAGCAGGATCCTTAATTCCTTATGGAACATCCTACCCGGCTTTATCTACTGGACCCTCTGGAAGGAACGCAATCACAGAATCTTCAACAGCACTGCCAGATCTTTAGACGACCTCTGGATCAATCTCAAAAAAAAAATTCAAGAAACTTTAGCCATTAGAGCATGGAATGATTAGGACTGGCCAGAAAGCCATCAGGAGCAAATCATATTGAAGAATTGGAATCTGGATTTTAAGTCACCAAACACCGCCACCATCAAACCTCCCACCAGATCTGCATCTCCCTCCTCTTGGTCCCCTCCTGCACCCAACTCCTTCAAGCTGAACTTCGATGGAGCTGCCAAAGGCAACCCTGGCCTGGCAGGATACGGAGGAGTTATACGCAATCACAATGGAGAATCAATGCAAGTATATTACGGCACAATGGGCTCAGATACTAACAACGCAGCGGAGCTCGAGGGTCTTTGGAAAGGAATATGCCTAGCAGACCAGAACCATCTTCACCCTCTGGAAGTAGAAGGCGATTCTCTGATTCTAATAGCAATGGCTAAGAGAATGCAAGCAGGAGCTAAAGCAGTCAAGGTTGCTAATAGCTGGCAATTGCTAAGCCGTCTGGAAGACCTGGAGGAAAAGCTCCATACCTCCCTCAATATAACCTTCCATCACGTCAGGAGAACAGCCAACAAGGTTGCAGATCGAGTAGCAAATCAAGGAGTGTCACAGTCGACACCATACTTTTCAGGCCCTCTAAATACAGTTGAAAATGCTCAACTCAAATAGGACTGCATCTCTTTGGTGCAAAAAGATCTCCCCTCCCCAGATGCGGGTGATTACGTGGAGTGAATGGCAGGTGGCGAGTCACATGGGCAGATGTCAGCCCGGACAAGCCACCACACACCACGACGCCAGGACAATAAATGTGCAGGGGAGCTCAGGCAAGGTGAAGGACCATTCGGCTTCAGGTGAATTAATGCGGACAGAGACATTCCTGGGGATGGCAGCCAGGGTTCAAGCGCCATTCAATGTGCGATCTGGACAGAGGATCATGGCGCTCCATAAGAGCGTTGCTCTCCCGCACAATACGTAGAAACCTGAGCAGTTCCTGAGGGCAACAGAGCACACTCTGGCCAGGTGTAGGATCTCATCAGAAATTCAGGTGAGTGTTGGCAGAATGTCTGAGGGGTTAAGGGGCAGAAGCGGTTCGAGGGGCAGAGGAGGTTCGAGGGGCAGAGGCGGTTCGCGGGGCCGTCCTGCAACTCAGAGGATGGCCTCTTCACCTGCGTCCTCTGTTGACATTCCTCAGGTCCATGATGGCAGCTCGCGTCGAACTATCGGTCAGCAAATTGGCCAAGGAAGAGGAGAACCCCTGGACTGTGGCCATCTGGAACATCCCGCGGTTAAATATCGCATACCCTGCACTCTGGAGAACAACACGCTGATCGTGTCCATCACTGTTGAACACTGCAGCGATTCTCGCAGGCCACGGGAAGGTTTAACGATGCCCAGGGTGGATATGCAGGTGCCAAGAGTGGATTTCAGGTCACCCACAGAGGACGCCGGAACTTCGACAATGCAGCCTGCCCAAGAAGGAACTCAACCAGCGGAGGCGGAAGACAAGAAAGAACAGAGGCCAGCGACGGAGGACGAGCCTTATGAGACAGATGAAGAATAACACAGCAGCCTCTCCGTCCTCTCGGCCAGGAATGCAGCTCTCTGTCCATCCTTTCTCTGTCTCTTTCCATGTGTCAGCATATTAGGGTGTCAAGGTTAAGTCTACGTGTCCATATCAATCCATGTGTTGCTGTAAGTCTATGTGTCGATCTTGCCAGGTGTCGATTATGACAGTCTACGTGTCCCTTGTGTTGTCAATTGTTCGCTGTGTTGGCTTAAACGCCTACTGTGTCGTTTAATGGTCGGTTTAGCAAGCTGTTAAGGAATGGTAATTTTGACAGAAAGTCATGGGAAATCTCCACGGAGATACAAGGCCTCGGCCTTTTGTAATCTGGATGTAAATTTTCGGTTTTTTGTAATATAAATTAGCTCAGTCTTACGCAGAAAAAAAAAAAAAAAAAAAAAAAAAAAAAATAAAAAAAAAAAAAAAAAAAAAAAAAAAAAAAAAAAAAAAAAAAAAAAAAAGAAGAAGAAGAAGATGCTCGAGCATGGGCCAAAAATGCCTTTATGTGCCAATATATCTTCCTTGTGCAGTAGAATTTTGCTTCCCTAGTGCGGCTTGAACCTGGATCAAAGATGAAGTCAAGAATCATTGCCTTGACCTCTGCTTTTTCCATTGAGGCTATGGAAATTTCAACGTTTTCTTCAACAACATGCACAAGATTTTAGAGGCAAAGTAGAGTTGTTCTAAGGTAAGTCGAAGCAATAATGATGGCATTTTCTTTATCCCTAGTTCGATATAGAGAATTTCTCCCTTTCAAATAAAGTGAGGGGTTTTGCTCATGTAAGCAAAATGAGAGGCCATAGAGTCAAGGCTGTTATGAACTAAAACCAAATTCTAAAACTGAAAGTGAGCTAGGACAATTAGACAAGCTAGTAAGAGATTAGGGGATGAATATGGAAAATTACCACAAATATCTCCCTTAAACTAAGAGATTTTTCCATTAAGGGATGGCATGATCATGTAAGGTGCTATAAATTTAGGGAAATTTCCCACATACAAATTTTAAGGTAGATAGATCAAGTCATCATTCCCATGATTCACATTTGCTTCATCTCTCCAAGTGTGCCATGAATGTGCGATAGCCCCTTCATTTCCTTCTTGCATAAAGGTGTATTCCTCTTGTCTGATTCAATGGCATAATGTTTACAACTATGCATTGGGGTGCCTTCTAGTAATCTTATTCCACAACACTGCTACCAATGAGGTGGATTAGGTGACCTAGATCATTTTCATGGTGCCCCATGCCAATTGGGACACTAAAAAAAATAGATTAATATAATAGAAATAAAAAAAACCACTCAAAAATGGATTAATCAAAATGTTGGGAGATGAACATATTCTATGTTAACCAACAACTATATGGAATCTCACAAATATAATTTAGTTCAAAAATGTGACAAACAATCATTATGAATATATAATGTATTGATGAATACTTGTATATGGAATATATGTGCATAGTTAATGTATATGTACCCAATTGTCTCCTTGAGGCACTATATTGATAGCAATAGAGGAAATCAAAAAGTCCTTGCAAACTTTGCCATTCTCAATTTATTTTTATTTTTTATGTTTTGATTTTAAAAATGTATTTTTGGTGTGTGCTTTAGTTTATATTTTTCTTTTCAATGAGTTAGGTAGAATAGATATATCATTTTAGCTTTTTATTCTTAGGGTTTGTTGAAGGGAATTAAAAAATAAATTGAAATTGTAGAACTTTGACATGTGGCATATGCAAGGATGGTGTGGAAATTGGTGGTTTTAATTTTATATTATGTCTTGTTAATGCCACGTCAAAGTTCGCGGCTCTAAGTTGCTTGTGCTCTCCTTCTTATTTGAATTCTCTCTCTCTCCATATAAAGCATATATTACATTGATCAAGCGTAGATTTCACATAATACCGAGTGTAAGGGTTGGATTGATGAGGGCCATGTACTCTTAGGCACAAAGCTAAAAGCTAATAGGTGGCTTGAATTTCTTTCCTCCTCCTCATTTCATTTGGGAAAGGTGTAACCTTTCTTGTTTATAGAGTTAAGTAAATTACGTATAGAGGTTAATTGAACAATATTTGTTTTGTAGATGAAAGGCACCTAAGTGAATGCTTAAGCATCTAAGTCTTTCCTTATATTGGCCCTTGCTTTATCATTGGTTTCTGCAAAGATTGTGTTAGGTTCTTACCTTGAACCTCTGAAGTAGACAACTATGTTTCTTGGTATTGAGGCCGTCTCTAGTAAATAAGGTTCATATAGTAAATGTTATTGTGAAAACAATAATTGTATGAAATATTATTAGAAGGTTCCACATACTAAAGTTTTCCTGCTTTGGAATGTTTGTAGGACATATTATATAGTTATTTAAAGAACTAGAAGTGATGTAATGATATGTTTTGTTAAGTATTGTAATTGGAGCTATGCGCAACTGGAGATTGCCCCTCAAAGAGGAAAATGTACATTGCTTTCATTAATAAAGTTGATGCTATTTGTGGTATTCATGTTCTCTACAATTTCCTATTTATCTTATAATCCACCATTTCTTCTCTATATTTAGGTATAATATGTTATTATTGCTTTAAATATTTCATTTTTCTAATAAAGAACAACATAAATGATACCGAAGCACTTTCCTAAGCCAATATTTTAGATGTTATTTGCAGTATAAGTCATATTAATGTATCTATAAATAACACAACAACTTGTAATTTAATTAGTAAATCTATGAGAGGGGAAGAATATGTAGAGGAAATATAAGCAATTGCACCTATTTTGAAAATCTTTTAACTTGTACTAGTACCCCTTCAAGTAGTACCACATTAAACAACTCTTTTATGTGGAATTTCACTTCCATGTACCCTTAAGCATATTGTAAGTACCCTAGATTACTTGAAATCAAATTTAGATAAGTTAATTGATTGCATTTTTGATATGGTCCACTAAGAAAAGCATTTGGGAAAAATATTCTCTAATCTTTAGGCCATATGGAAGTACAACTAAGGGTGTGGTCAAGCCTCCTTACTTGGTACCCTAAGAAATTTAATCAAGTATTAATATTGGACCCTGCACATGTATCACAAAGCTCTAACACATAAAAATCTCTTTCCCTCAAGACCCTATAAATCATATCCCTTGTTGCTACTCCATGAATTTCCTATATAGATTATAGTATCAAGAATTTGGGGATATATTAACACAATATATTCAAGTAGGAGTGCAAATCTAATCTTAAGAGTAGTTAAAAAATAGTATGTGTCCTACACACACCCTTATTTGAGACTTATCTCAATAGAGTTCTTGCATCAAACTAGTTGTCATGGTACCACTATCTAGTAAGTCTTTTTGGTAGACTCATTGGCACTATTACTAAGAAACTATCTCAATAGACATAGGAAATAGTGTTGTTTACCTTGGTCCTATTCTCTAGTAATATTTTTCATGTGGACCCACATGTCTATGCCTACCATTTGTGGCATCAAGTTATCCACCAAAGTCTCATGTTTGGAAACTATGCGACAAGATGCAACATATTATAGATTACAACCACTCTTATTCCAAGGAAAATATTGATCCATCTATGATAAGTTATCCAAACTAGAGTCACTCCTTGATAAGATGTTCAAACTCATGGAAATGCAAACTTATATCCTTGCTTTATTATTTATGCATTATTTATGCATACTTGTCCCAAAAGGAATGGTATAAATCATCCAATCCCATTAGGCATTATTCTACCTTAGTAATCTATGATTCTATGAATCACATGTGGCATATACTTCGTAAAGTAGATCTCAAAATATTTAATGGATTCAACCCCAGAGGTTGGGTTACTCAGATGGAACATTATTCTTCCCTACATGTAATTATAGATGATTTAGTGAATGCCTTTGTGAATGCTTTGAAACATACATTCATTATTTGCGACCAATGGCCAAGATTAAACATTCTGGTATAATTGAAGAGTTCATACTTACTTTTGAACAACAAATCATTCACATTGGAGGCATGATCAATAGTTTTCTCAAGGAACTCTTCATTAGTGGTGTGGAAGAAAAAATACATGCACAACCCCTAATGACTCATCTTTCTACTTGGTTAGAATCCTTTCAAAGAGGTAAGGAAGCTTAAAGGTGATGAATGCTCAAATTAAAATATTACCATTTATTCTTCATCATTTTCCTACTATTTCTCCCCTTTCCAATCCCTATCAATATTTTCTACCCCTATAGATCCACAAGCTAACCTAAATTGAAATGGAAAAGTTCCAATTTAGAGGACTTTGCTACATCTATGATGAGAAACATTTTCATTGGCATAAATGTAAGGAGAAAAAACTATTTATCACCATTTTGATGGACATTTTTTATCATGAATTTAAAGCTATACCTTCTTAGATTATTAATCTACCCATTGGAGGAATTCCCCTATCTACTTTATAGGCTATGGTATCATATATCTCCCTATGTTCCTTGACTAACCTTTTTTCTCCCTAACCCTCAAATTGATTGGGTACGCCAAACATTGTAAATTACTTGTCTTATTTGAGAGTAATAAAACACATAACTTCATTAATATACATGTATCCCAAGAAACATATTTCTCCATCCATGTTTTGAACAACTTCCAAATCACGATTATTATTGGAAGTTCTATGAAATGTGGTGGTCATTGTGAATAAGTGTGGACTTAAATGGATGCCTATTCCTTGAAAACCCACATTTTTCCTATTGAAATGGGAGGTTGTGATATTTCCTTATGTGTTTAATGGCTATGGAAATTAGGACCCATCACCATGGATTTCTATGAGTTATACATTAATTTCTAGTAGGAGGTACATAGATACACTTTGAAATTTCTTTCAACTAGCTCCCTAAATATCATCAACTCCAATCATATGGAAAAAATTCTTAAAAGAGGTTAGTCAAGCATTGTAGGTCAATTCCATGAAATTTAATGCTTTGAGACACCTTCTCTACCCATTCATACTAACATATGGTTAGTACTTCCCAAACATCAACCTACCTTGAGCCTCCCTAAGGAATACCACCCTTTCGAGGTGAGAATGACCATTCCATTATGTTCATACCAGGTATCCCCCACCTAATATATTTCCATATCACCGTTCATTTTCCAAAGGTAGTGCACCCATTCTCTACTTTTGCAATCCATTGGGTTATGACACTATGATGCTTAGGATTCCTTCATAGAGTAGTAAGGAAGTCTCAAAGTTTTGTAGCTTTGGGATCTTATAGATGCCCTCAAGAGTTAGGCACCACTAAGGCTATAATCTAGTCATCTTTCCCAAATAATTCCCCCCTTCAAGCTCCATATTGACCGAAGACAAGCAAGAATAATTAGTAGTACAATTCACTAGGAAAATATTCCCAAAAATCTACCTTGCAAGCTCCAATATTAACAAAGAAAAGAAAGGATAGTTAACCATTACATTCTTTAGGAAAACGTTTTGAAACAATTCCTCCTCCAATCTCCAACCTTACACAAGAAAAGCAAGGAGAATGGGCCAAGGAATACATTGTATAAACCTACCAAACCAATTCCCCTTAAAGCTCCAATGTTGCCCATGAACAATAATGTTGACCATAAAATTCCACCATGGAGTTTAAAATAGATTCTAGGTCACATGGTTTAAAGGTTTAATGGGAATGATCTAAACTAGATGGTTATATTATTTGTCATCTATCATAATGCTTTTAAAGATGATTTTTTTTTAGGATTCAACTTGTAGGTCAATTTCGCCAGTGGCTCCTAGTTTGGAGAATTGTGATCTTAAACCTTTAAGAGACATTAAAGAAAGTTTGTTGGGGTCCAAAATATATCACTTCTTCAAACCACATGGTGTTTTTTTATACAAAGATACCTTTCTAATGGTGAAATAAATATGCTAATTGGAGTTCAATGCAAAAGTTATGTCTCTTGAAAGTTAGCCTTCTCATTTGACCACTAGGGCTTTGCAAATGGTTAGAAAGATTCTTCCAACAAGAATGAGGGAGTACCTGATCTGAAAATGGGGCTCTTAGGTTACCTGTCTAGCTTACAAGAACCTCTCCCACTTCCAAAGCTTGAATTTTCCCAAGTATTTTATGATTGACCAATGGGGAATTAAGAAATGCTTGAAAATATGGGTGTATGCTTGTATTTATTTTAGCTGATTATTTTCCTTAAAATCTGTTGTGTATGCTGAAATTTAAATGTGCTTACATTAATATATAAATGCATATAATAGTAAATAAAATAGTAGTAACAATAGACACATGAGACAACAAATTAATTTGGAGTTCACCCACAACTCTTGGGCTACATCTCCGTGAGCTCTAGTTAATTCAACTAGGCTCTCTAGGATTATGGTGTAAGTCTTTTACAAGTCTTTGACTGCTGTTCTGTACAAAAACAGTGGGTTCAGATAGCATTTTATCCCTTCTATCTCTTGAAGCTCTGGCTTTTGGCTCTGGCTCTTGGCTCTAGCTCTTTGGCTCTTGGTTCTAGCTCTTGGCTCTGACTCTTGACTCTTTGGCTCGGGCTCTAGCTCTCTGGCTCTTTACTCTGGCTTCTTTCTACCTTCTGGCTATTTACAACTCTCTTTGAGTTTTTCACTTGCACTCCAAGTGACTCCCTTGGCTTCTGCACTGTCCCTTTGGCTTCTGCACTGTCTCTTTGGCTTCAACTTTCTTCTTTGGCTTTTGCTCAGTAGCAAACCCCTCAAGGATCAATAATAGAAATGATTCATAACCCAACAGCCCTTTGTCTTTGACATTCATGGCTTAAAAGCCAAATCAACGTTGTTGGTTCATCTTCCCTCTCGTGCTCTCTGTCTTCCAGCCGCCGTCCCTTCATCTTCCTCCTTTGAGCATTAGCAATCATTGCTAAATGCTTCCTGGGATGAATGCCACCTATTCCACAACGGAAAGAGAAATCGGCACTTAAAATCCTTTGAAACGACCATTTTTCGTTAACACAGGAAACACTACAAAAACACGGAAAAATCCACAGAGAACTGTTCATTTCGGATTTGAAACTTTCATAAATCCACTTTATAACGCTATCGGGTCGGCCTGTGGGTTGCTATCACATGTCCCAATGCATTGTTCCAAGGTTTTCACCTTTGTATTAAAAATACACTAAAACATAGCAAATTCCTGGTTATCAGACTTGACATTATGTGCACCAGTGTTAATAAACCCTTTTAGGTTTGTAATATCTCATCACTAGTCGCAACTGCCCTTTTGCTTCTCCTTTGGTGTCGTTGACGCTGATCCGCCAATATCGGCAATTGCAATCACACTATCACAATTATATATATATAATATATATATATATTATATATATATATAATATATATATATATATATATATATTATTATATATATATATATATCTATATCTATATCTCTTATCTATATTATATCTATATCTATATTATCTATATTATTCTATATCTAATCTATATCTATATCTATAATATATAACATATGTGTCCGCTCCATTGTGTTTGCTGATTGCGATATGCCGATTTCAGTGATCACACCTTCACATCCCCCGGTCCATTGTGCTATGCCTCCGATCCGACCCACCGATTGTGATTTCCGATCGGATCTGGACTGTTGATCGGCCATATCTGACGGTCCTTGTTCAACCATTGTTCAAGCCTCCGATTAGGCTCATTTCATGGTTTTCTTATGTTTTTTAAGGCCTGATAGTGTAATGTGATTGTTGGGTGTGGAGCATGATTATCATCCAATGTTAGAGGTCTTTGTTTCAGCCGGACGTATACCCCCGCAAGATTGTACACCCTTCCATGCGAGGGGGTGTGGGGGGGACTTGTCCCCCCCATGGGGGTTTTTTGGGGGGGGGCACCCCGCCCTGGCTGGGGGGTCCAGGAGCCAATTGTCCCCCAGCGGGGGTTTTGGGGGCAGTGCCCTCGAAGCTAAAAACAGATGTAAAGTTTCCTTGTAAAAGTATAGTATTATCTAGTCAATCTAGGCCGTTCATTAGGCAGATGATTTGACGGTAGAATTTATGTTTAGTTAGGGTTTTTTACCCTAGAAGGCAACCCCTCTCTTTTAATGAGGGTATTTTATTGAGGCTGTGGAATATATATGTGTATTATTAGAGCGAGAAATAAAGAGGTGAGACTGTGAGAGAAAACAGAGGATATTACAGCGGATCTACTGTAGGTTGTGTCTCTTCAATTTGCTGGATAATAGAAAGGAAGGACTGGCTGTTTGGGGTGGACGTAGCCCAAATTGGGTGAACCACGTATATTTGTGTCTCTTCAGTTTTATGTGATTGTGTTTTTCCGCATATTATATGTCTTTCATTTCTCTATCATATATAGTATTTTTCTAATAGCAATAAGTCAACGCCTTCTCCTCTCTCAGTGGTCTCGCCCTTTAGGGAGATTAGGAAGAATTAGAGGGTTTTTAGACCCATATTTAAGGGATTTTTGCCTCTTTTTCCTTTGAAAAAAGGTAGCTTCATTTTATGATAGCTTTCCCATTTGAAGTCCATTTTCGCCCATTTAAGTTACGTTGGATTTAGAATGGAGGGATCCCTACAATGAGACTATGTCTGAGAGCAGCCTACGATTTTCATTTTCCTTTTATTTACATAGGGTTTGTGCCATTTGGCACCTTTCACCTCTTGCATGAAGTCTTTTAGACTTAGAGGTTTATCTAGGATCCATTTTTGGATCATGCCTTCCCACTAAAAGAACTTTTGGTCTCCAAAAGGCTGATATATTGATTTGAACAATAAATGAGAGTGACTCACCCTCTTTTTTCAGCCTCCCTACACTTTCCTTTATATAGTGCCTCTGAACCAAATTTTTTGACCACTTCCCTTCTCTGGATGGGCTGGTCTTCCTGAGAAGAACTATCTTCCTCCTTGCCTTTCTGTAGAACTTCTACTGAAATGGTCATAGAAGGTAGTTTGAGCTTCTTTGCCTTGATCATTGATCCAAGGTGGCTCAACAAATGTGAAGTACATCTGCTCCAAAAAACTTTCATTTGTACCTTTTTGAAAAGCTGCTAACAACAGCTGTTAACAACAACATGCATATAGAAAACAACTGGATGGACTAAACTCCTGCTTCAACAAAAGAAACTGATTTTCACAACTTGTGAACACATCCATGTCATATATCTGCATACAAATGATGGACTAGATAACAGGCCCACAAAACATGCCTTTAAACAAATGACCCTTCAAGTCAAGCATGTAGAAAAAGACCATTAGGACTCTTTTTCCAAAAGTTGAAACTTTCATCATTGTCTCCATTTGGAGACCAAGTTAAATTATTTCAAGCTAACATGGCATCACTTGTAATTCATGCATTTCATCCCTCAAATTTCACTTAAGCACACTGTACTTTCGAAGCTGAAATGAAATATAATATAGATGCATCCATAGACATACAATCTTAATTAGATAAGAACTCTAACCGTTCCTTACCAATCCCTTTCAAAGGTACTACCCTTGCTTGCACATCAGCAACAACATGTGAATCATTTTGAGACACATCATTAATGGAATCTTCACTTCCATTTATTCCATCTTCTCTTTCCACTTTCTTCAGCTTTGGTGGAAGCATTGTTGGATTCAGTGTCCAACACTTTGCAGCAAGATGTCCTTGCTTATGTTAGTAAGTGCATTGCATGTGTATCCTCTTGATAACATGATTTGCCTTGTCCAATGGACCTTTGAATTCTTGCTTCTTTTCCTTCTTCTCCTTCTTGTATGTGGCCATTTTCTTCCAACATCTAGAAACATCATTGTTATCCAAACCACAAAAGGAACATGAAACTCTTTTCCCATACATATATGGAAATTCATCATGCTTTGCAAAATCAAAAGGAATGTGTTTAGAACTAGATTTATACTTGCCTCTTTCACCTTTATTGCCTTCATGAGGAGGTGAAGCAAATGAAGAAGTGGCTCCCTTTGGAACACCATCAAAATATTCAAGGCTATTAGAGTCTCCCCAACTCTCTAGTTCAAGTGTGTGCTTCTGAACACCTGCATCCTACAATTGATGTTTCAAGCTATTTCATTCCTCCTGAACACAATCTTCACACTTCTGAGGTAGAGGAAATGAAATGAAACTCCTTCTTGGGATTGTTTCAATGGCTTTCATGGCAGCTTTGGAATTCTCTCCATAAGACTGTCCATAGACAAGACCCAAATATTTAGGCCTTTCCTCAACCATTATTGGTTCAAAAATACCTTGTGCATGCTTTCCCAAGCCCTTTCCTTCATATCCCATCTTAGACATTATCTTGGAACCTATGCCTTTAGTATGTTTCTCAAAAGAACCAATACAAGCATTCTTAGAAGAATTTGAAGACAAAATGGAATGGCTTACCTCTTCTTCAAGCTGATACTTGACTAAGGCTTCTTGGGCATCAAATATTTGTGTTTCCAACTCATACATCCTCTTCAGGTTCATATTTGCAATATGAAGTTGCCTCTCCATTTCCTGCAATTTGTCAGCAAGTAATTGCTTCTCTTCCTTCATGGAATTCAGCTGCTTTCTAAGCATGTTGCTTTTCCTTCCATCCTCGTACATATCTCTCACCATATCCATCATGGTGGACAATTCTTGCTTCATGTCTTTATCACAAAATCTTGTGAAGATAGCAGAATTTGAGGACTCACTTGTAGAAGTTGTCATTATGCCAATGAACAAAAAAAATTCAACAAGATAAATAAAGAGGTTATTTAAGCAACCTTTTGCAACAAACCTCTTATGCTCCAAGGACTTCTTTGAGGTCCTTTGGGATAGAATAATGCCTTCAGTGCTTCTCCTTCTTGTCCTTCTTGGACTAAGCTATCAATAGCTTTCCCTTCACCTCTCCAAACTCAAAAAATAGTCAGTCTGCAAAACAAGCATACAATCAGCCTCTTGCTATTCAAACACCTTTCAGACAAGTAGTCTTTGCTCTGCCAATCAAGCATTCTGATATAATCCTTCTTAAAGGTGTGGTTAGCCAAACTTAAGCTCCGATACCACTTGATCTAAAAATGGGGCTCTTAGGCTTCTTGTCTAGCTTACAAGAACCTCTCCCACTTTCAAAGCTTGAATTTTCCCAAATCTTTCTGATTAACCAATGTGGAATTAAGAAATTCTTGAAAATATGGGTGTATGCTTGTATTTATTTCAGCTGATTATTTGCCTTAAAATCTACTTTGTATGCTGATATTTAAATGTGCTTAAACTGATATATAAATGCATATAACAGTAAATAAAGAAGCAGTAACAACAGAAACATAAGACAAAACATTAATTTGGAGTTCACCCACAACTCTTGGGCTATGTATCCATGAGCTCTAGTTAATTCAACTAGGCTCTCTAGGATTATGGTGTAAGTATTTTACAAGTCTTTGACTCAACTCTTGTTGTTCTGTACAAAAACAGTGTGTTCAGATACCATTTTATCCCTTTTGGCTCTTGAAGCTCTCGCTTTTGGCTCTTGGCTCTTGGCTCTAGCTCTTTGGCTCTTGGTTCTAGTTATTAGCTCTAACTCTTGGCTCTTTGGCTCAGGATCTGGCTCTCTGGTTCTTCGCTCTGGATTCTTTATGTGTTCTAGCTGTTTACAACTCTCTTTGAGTTTTTCACTTGCACTCCAAGTGAATCCCTTAGCTTCTGCGCTGTCCCTTTGGCTTCAGCTTTCTTCTTTGACTTCTTCTCAGTAGAAAACCCCTCAAGGATCAATAACAGCAACCATTCACAACCCAACAACCCTCTGTCTTTGAAATTCATGGCTTAAAAGCCAAATCGGTGTTGTTGGTTCATCTTCCCTCTCGGGCTCTCTATCTTCTAGCCGGTGTCCCTTCATCTTCCTCCTCTTAGCATTATCAATTATTGCTAAACTCTTCCTAGGATGAATGCCACCTATTCCACAATGGAAAGAGTAATCAATGTTTAAAACCCTTTGAAACAACCATTTTTCGTTTACACAGGAAACGCTACAAAAACACGGAAAAATCCGTAGAACACTGTTCATTTCGGAATTGAAACTTTCATAAATCTGCTTTATAATGCTATTGGGTCTACCTATGGGTCGCTATCACATGTCACAATGCCTTGTTCCAAGGTTTTCCCATTTGTATTAAAAATACACTAAAACATGACAAATTCCCTCTTATCGAACTTGAAATTATGTGCAATAGTGTTAATAAACCCTTTCGGGTTCGTAATATTGCATCGCTAGTCGCAAAGGCTCTTTGGCTTCCCCTTTGGTATCAATGACACTGATCCGTCGATATCGGGGATCGTAGTCGCACTATCGCATAAGGGTAGCTTCATTTTATGATAGATTTCCCATCTAAAGTCCATTTTTGCCCATTTAAGTTGTGTTGGATTCAGAAAGGAGGGATCCCTGCAATTAGACTATGTTTGAGAGCAGCCTGCAATTTTCATTTTCCTATGATTTACAAAGGATTTGTGCCATTTGGCACCTTTCACCTCTTGCATGAAGTATTTTAGACTTAGAGGTTTATCTAGGATCCATTTTTGAATCAGTATCACTCGATGAAGGGCCTAATTAGGCTTACACTCATTTTGGATGTCAGTATACATTGGTATGTTGGCATGGTTTCCAACAAAAGAAATTTTTGGATAAAACATAATATTGATCCAAATAAAGTATATATAATATAAATCTTATTATGTACTATATAATATATTATATATATATATATATTAACTTATGTGTGTGTGTGTGTGTTTGGGTGTGTGTCCTAGATAATTAGAAGAGAGTTTATGTAAATATTAGACACAAATAGAAGAATGATTAACGTATAATAGTAAATAGTTCATACAAATCAATAATAATTAAGAAATAAGTATATATCTTTATATTTTTGAATAAATCATTGTGCAAAAATAATATTTTGCATACATTTGTATCTAAAAAAATTCCATTGTAGAAATTACTGAAACACAAAATAATTTCATGCATCAAAGTGAAATATGGAACTAAATGTCTTATAGGAATTGATGCCAAGATTCTGCTAAATTATTTCTTCAAAAACAATTTGTGTTAAATACCAAAGTTTACACAATCATCCAATGGGATTGCCATATGATTTGAAGAAGAAAAAAAACCCTTCATTTCCATTCTATTTCCTCAACACTTGATAGCTAAACTCTAGTTTTAAAAATACCATTTTGAAGACTTAACAACCAACTAGAATCATCCACCATACTACATTCCAATGTTTAATTTTCCATGATGTAATACTGAATTAACAATTATATATTAACCATGTTGGAAATTATTGAATTTCTTCTATGCATGCATCCTAATTGCAACTATATTATCACTCACACACAAATTTTATAGAGAAATCAATCAAAGGTTGGATCATATCACTTCAATCAACTAGTATGCAGAAATTTTAACAACCTTTCATTATGTTATAACTCCTATAGGAGAGCTGCTGGAAAGAGTAGCAAATGGTTGCTTGGAATATGCATCAAATAAATCAGTAAGTACGCTACATGTACATTCATTTGCAATACTCCACCAAAACCAAAATAATATCATATCTTGAAAAATATATTACAAGAAGATAGTTTTTCCCTTCAATGAATCAAGAGAGGATTCATAACGAAAATAAATAACTTTCTCCTCCTCTTACTTTCGAATGTTTAGTTTTCAATGACGTAATACTTTATTAACAATTATAAAATAAGCTTGTTAGAAATTATTGAATTTCTTCTATGCATGCATCTTAATTGCAACTATATTATCACTCACACCCAAATTTAATAGAGAAATCAATCAAAGGTTGGATTATATCAGTTCACTTGATGTATATGTAGAAATTTTAACAACCTTTGATTATGTTATAACTCCTTTAGAAGAACCGCTGGAAAGAGTAGAAAATGGTTGCTTGGAATATGCATCAAATAAATGAGTAAGTATGCTATCTATACATTCATTTACAATACTCCACCAAAACCAAAATAATATCATATCTTGAAAAATATATTACAAGAAGATAGTTTTTTAGGATTCATAATGGAAGTAAATAACTTTATCCTCCTCTTACATTCATACTTCCAATCCTTCTCTACTTCTCAACATACTTACTAATTTATAAAAATAATTCTAAATCTAAAATGGGATCAAGATCCATAATAAGTGGATAAGACTCATTATTTTAGTAACTATTTTGGAAAAATGAAAATGCCACTACTTTTTTTTGGCTAGCCTAATCCATAATATTTGATGATAATGTTTCTAGGTGTCACTAATTATTACAAGATTAAAATCATTGCATGATGAATTCAACTTCCTCAAAAAATAATAATATGTAATAACATTTATAAAAGTTTGTTGATGTTCTTGCATCAAACGACCAAAGGAAAAAGTATTCATGGACTCTTGTCAAGGAGATCTTTAACCATTTATTGTAACTTGTCTTTGGCTGAAGTTATTCATGATGAATTAAATTTCCTCTGGCATCCTAGCTTTCTCCATTAAAAAATGAAGTCTATTATAGTATGCTCTTGGAAACTTAGCTCTCTCAATCCTTCTGGCTAATTCCCAAAAGAATTTCTTTGGAAGGACCTCAACCTGTACAATTGAAACCATCTTTCGTGCACATGAAACAAACATGTCAAAATTAATTTGAAATTTTTTCTTTATGGTTCCCAAGGTACTTGCTCTATTGATTTTTTCAAATTTCTTGTCCAAAATATTATGCATATTGATTGCCTTCATCTGGAATTTGGAGGTTTTCACACATTAACTTCTCATTGGGTTCCAAGGCAACCTTCACCTTGACATTCTTCTGTTGTTCATTTATTAAAATATCTTCATTTATAGCCATTTTTTCCATGGATACTCTTGGATGATCTCTATTTTCTACCATAAAATATTTCATTGATTATCATATTCTTATATTCATTGAACAAATCCATCTTTTCTGGAAGTACATGATTGTTATAGACATATTTGGGCACTGCAACCCCAATCACATATGTCCATACACCAAGGGCTTCTAAGTCCCTAAAAGTGTTGTTTCATACCCTAAAGGAACAAGGTCAGCTGATTACATCATCTCCTAGAAGTTCTCCATGAAAAACTGCTCAGAACTGGACCATACAGATTACTTAATGCTAAGGGTGCGATGCATCTCACCTTCCACATGAAAGAAGTGTGATGCATACTGGAAAGCCCTTCTGTGGGGTGCAATGAGCGAGAGCAGACAAATGGTAGAAGTAGTTGGCTAGGTGGAAACCCAGAGAATCTTCTAAAAGCTGTGCATTTGACACTTGCCTCTCTGAATTCGCCCAGGGGTGAGTAAGAGATCATGAATCTCCAAGTGGAACCAAGAACTATCAGAGAGAGGACACTAATCAAAATCCCAGAAGCTGACTCACCCACTTGCAAACATCTATATATGGATCCCTCATCCTAGAGATCTAGAGGCTGTATATCTTGTATTTTGTTAAGGAAGTGCTGTTGGTTTCTTTGTGGAACATCATAGTGTTGGGTGATCTAAGATTTTCATGAGGTGAAGAAGGGCTTTCATGCTGGGAGGATGACACTGGGTTAGATCAATGGGTTGTAATCCTCTCTTCTACTCTTTCTATCAATACAACTATTTGAGTTTTCCTCCACATTCTTGTATGTTTGAGTTGATATATGCATTTGTGTGGTCAATATATATCTGGTCCTATATTGTTTATGATTGTAGATCTCTGTGTTTTGATGGTATTATGCTGCTTTGACTTTACAGGTTCTCTTTGAAGCGGGGTAAGCAAGGGAGAAGTGGCAAAGATCAGTCAAAGGGGAGAGGAAACAAACAAGGAGCCAAGTGAAAAACTAAGGTTGGTACTCTCTGCTTCTCTCTCATCTACTTCTCATAAAGGAAAATGCAAGTGACTTTTGTTTGTTTGTTTCTAAGATAGCTACCCGTCTTAGTGGGACTAGCAGCTCTGAATAGACACTAGATTTTCCGATAACAAAATGGCGACTCTGCTGGGGAGCGAATAGCTTGTTTGCTTGTTTATATTTGTTTTCTTTATAAACTAAAGATGGAGCCTGAAGTCAAGCTAGCTAGCCTTCAAATTGCTTTTTCTATGAAACTGCAAAGTATATCAATGCTGCTTCAGTCCATCTCTGGGTTTTGTTTACAAACTGAACAATTGATTTGCAAACATCCTAATTGCCGTGGTGGTGGCTCAAGTAACCTCATTGGATTAGCACCTATGATTTTTACTTATTGACTATCATTAGCTCAGCCTGAATCCTTGAACTAAGCTGCAAACTGTGAACCAAAAACCAAGTTAAAGTCTCATCCTTGGGCCATCGCACTGTCTCCTTTAGGAAATATGGATGCATTGCACCTCCCATGTGCAGTAGGTGAGATGCATCCATGTTTCCCTGTGTTACAAGTGCAATGATCAGATAAGACTGTTTCTGCCTCCAGATTTTGGTTTTTCTTCACTCTCTTCAGCTTTATTCAGGAGTTTTGTTGTCTGTGATCAGTGTACCACTATTGAAACTCCCTTCCTTTGCATTATTCAGCCTCCATTGTACAAAGAATTGTGAATATTTTTCATGTATTTTTCGCCATTTACAGTTCTCCTTTACAAAGAAGTAGCTTAATCGAACTGTCGTCTTTTGATTTGGAAGTGTCGCAAGTGTCATTTTCAGTCAAAGAAAATAATCCTACTCTTTTTTATGGTCGATTACACTGTTACTCTTGTATTTGATTTGAATTAATAGTATTTCAAGCGTCAAAAGCAGTTTTCAATTCAAAATCGCAAAGTGTCGTCCTTGTCTTCCTTTCGTTTTTTGAAAAGAAAATTGTTAGTATTGTCGCTTTGAAAAGATAATTTAGATTTGTACTTAGCATTCTTTTTGTCATTCACACATTAAGAAAGAAAAAAACAAATACATGCATGTGCATTTGCATTTAGACTGCTTGTTGATTTTGATTTAGGACAGTGCATCTAGTGTGTGCTCTCTGCTCTATGTTGAAAGAATCTCTCTTCTCTTTCTTTAGTAGCTAGGATTTTCATTGCAACAAAAAAGAGTAAACGACTGTTTATCATCTTAGATTTCATTTTTAGGAATTGTATATCTACATCACGCGGTGAACCTTAAAGGTAAACTTCTTAAGAAAGATCAACTGTAAAATAAATTCAATGAACATAAACACGCTTTGGAACCTAACACACAACATTTAGAAGTATAGGCTAGAGACCTATTCTAGTGTCGTAAAGCCTGGTAACTATTGCTTTCATCGTATGTTGGGTGATTCCTCCTCTTTGAGACAACAAGTGCTAGTATGGACTTGTGCTCCCATGTACCGTCGAGTATATATTGGGAGACCACAATAGGATATATCCTTTATCCTTAGGAAGCCGTATCTACTGCCGTATTGATCGAAATCCACTGAACACAACATTCAGGAAGATTGACTGCCGTACCGTAAAAAGTATTCTGCAGTTTTGCGATTGGTTTGGTAATCCCTCTATCTAGACTTCCAGAGTAGTCTCTTACGTTCCTTTTCAGACTCCTTAAAGGAAAAGGTCCATCTAAGCACTTGTCACTTTAGGCTCATTAAAAATCAAAGGTGACTAGAGTCATCTTTAGCTTTTTCTCGACTCTTAAAAATTGAAAAAGCAAGTTGTGTCAAAGCGTCATAAAATTTATTTTAATAGGAATAACGTCACTATTCCCTCATTGATCTTAGGTTGATAAAATGGAGTCCACTGACCAAGGATTTCCCCTTGGGGAAATCCTAGTCCTTTCTCCTCTTGGGGAGATGTTGGTGCACCTCATATGGCCACATTGTCCCTTCCAGGACTGACGATTGGCCTGCCAGTCTGGCTCTTCTCGACCTCTGTCATTCAAAGCACCGTGATTCCTGAGCAATCAAATCAACAACCGGATGATACTAAAGTTATCCCCCAACCTTCTACTTTGTTTGTTTCTCCCTCTTCTCCTTCCTCTTTGCTTGAAAAAATTGGTAAAACTAAAAACCAAGTAGCTAAGAAGAAGAAGAAAGGGAAGGAGAAGAAGAAGAAGGAGCCAACAGCCAAAAGGGGCAACCATACATCGTCTAGCAAAAATCCACACATTGCACCGTCCAAACCTAAATCTCCATGTGTCATTTGCAAAGGGGACCACTATCACTGAGATTGTCCTTGCATCCCATAGATCTTAAGGGTCTGTTCTCCTTGCTTTCACAATCTGGTGTCCTCAACCTATGACGATCATGTTGAAAGTACACCGTCAACTAGTGAAAACGAAGTCACCGTACAAAAAGGAAGATCTAAAATTCCTTGTAGACTGTGTGAAGGCGATCATGCCATCCACCATTGTCCCTTCCTAGACGAAGCTAAAAGAGTCTTGGATAATCATCCTGCTTCACCACTACGGCTTCCTTCTGGATACAAGAAACTCTTGCCGAGTCCATCACTAGTTCAGAATCCGACCGAAACACCTTTGTGGTCGGTCGAAGGATCTATCATTGAAGATAATCCATTTGAGTTCACATTGGACAAAAGTCAATAGGTCGAGACGGCAGTCGACCCAGTTCTATCTTCAGAAGGTCTACCTTCAGATGATACAGTTACTAAGGAGAATGAGAACGACATCATTCAAATTCTCTTCGTGAGCACAGAATCTGATGAACATGGGGGCAATCTACCCATTCCTTTACCGTAGGAAGGAAGTTCATCGAAGACGTATCTGGTCGTTTACTCGGTCCCACCTCCAAGCAACCTAGTCGTTTCCTTCGATTGGAATCTACTAGGCAGACCCCGTCTACCATCTAATGTACCATTCTGAATCATAGTACAAGCTTACTGAATGGTTATGGTCAGGACTATCATAGACGAAGGGGCTTCTGTGAGTATCCTTTCCTCAATTACTTGGAAAGCGCTTGGTTCGCCATCACTTCTGCCTAAGATGTGAAATTTGACAGGCTTCGAAAAAGGAAGTAGTCGATCATTAGGGATCCTTCCAAATTTACCTATAATTTTGAGAAGGAAAATTGTCTATCTGAATGTAATGGTAGTCCAAGGACCTTTAGATTACAATCTACTCCTTGGACGTGACTACAATTATAGCATGGGAGCCATTGTCTCCTCGCTCTTTCGCGTGATGTGTTTTCTGTATGAAGGCAGAGTGGTCCAACTCGTAGACCAGCTTTCATTCCCTAGCTCATACATAGCTAATATTCAAATTCCATCCCTAACTAGTATTTTTATGCAAGGAATGTCTCATCAGTCTCCAGTTTGTCCACCTAATGAGCGCGAGTGATTCAGTGATTGTGACTGAAACCCAGGGGGCATGCACCCTGGTCTGCTTCGACAGGAAAACCTCAGTTATAAGGTGAGTGTCCACGTAGGAATATGACTAGTCTGACAGGCCCGTCTGTTTAGGAAAATGGGATTAGACTGGAATAAGGTACCTCCATCAGAAGGTAGGCCTTTCCTGACAGAGCAAATGTTTTTTCTGCAAGGTAACCTGGAAACTCTACTTCATTATACCTGGGGGCATGCAACCCTTTTTGCATGAAAGTGAAAAGTGACCATTTATTCTCTTAGTTTGTAGGTTCTTAACCCTTTAAACTCGTAGGATTGGTCATTCCTAGCTTACATAAAGAAAGGATCCAGAGCAAAATTTCGAATGGTGAAAGCTCCCTAAAAAATGAACCTATTGATGAGACATCCTTATTATACGACTGACATGAGCAGTTTTACGCGAAGTTCAAGCTCGTTAAAAATTAAACCTAGCAATGAGCATATGTTCCACCAGAGTTTAAGCTCATTAAAAAATGAACCCACCTCTAGTAAATAACCATTGCAAATGAATTATCATCAGCCTTTGAGCCTTGGTCGTGTTCTTACCATGACCTCCACTCTGTTTTAGCCGATCATACACCTCTATTTGATTGTTTACCCCTTTTGAGGAACAATTGCGACGAGTGATTCTGTTAGCCATCTTCTTTACACTGCCATGATTGGGGAGTTCTAAACCTTACCTGGAACAAGATGCTACCCGAAAATATCACTCGTTCCTCAAAATATGAGTCTCCTTTAAGCTCTTTTCATCTGACTCATAAAATATGAAAAGATTGCTGAACAATTGGCCTCTCCAGCTCGTTAAAATGATCGGAAGTGCTATCCCTGCTCTAGATTCCAATATTTTTGGACCTAAGGGATCATTACACAAAAAGATCGAGATCTTGTCTTGTTCGGCTCGTTAAAACTATCGAAAATTCATCCCATTCGTATTATTTTGTACTTTTTCGGACTTAAGGGATTATATGACGAAAAAGGATTGCTAGAGTTTCCTTTCCATCCCTTTTCATACTCTCTAAAATTTAAAAAGGACCGAGTTATCTTTGTTGTTAAACTCGTTAAAACCAATAGCAACAAACTTGTCCATGTAGACAAGAACGCGTTTCACTGTCGCTAGGCTCGTTAAAACATAGCGACGGGTTTGCTTGAAGGGAAAATTATAGAACAAGCATATGTTATCCTCCTCAAGCTTGACCAGAATAAAGAGGTATTGGTCAGTAATGACTGGGGAAAAATTGGGAAGAAAACTTGAAGAAACTTTATTGGTAGCAAGTCGCTCTTGAACATGACACTTTCACTCCATCACCATGATTGAGTCGGGTTGGGTTATTCCAGTCACCGGTCATATTACCATTGGTCCACCGTACCATCCATT
>APFE031587055.1:35097-49437 GCA_000404065.3 Pinus taeda | reverse complement strand
TAATTGATTTGCCAACATCCTAATTGCCCTGGTGGTGGCTCAAGTAACCTCATTAGAGCAGCCCCTATGATTTGTACTTACTGACTATCATTAGCTCAGCCTAAATCCCTGAACTAAGCTGCAAATTGTGACCAAAACCAAGTTAAAATCTCGTCCCTGGACCATCGCATTGTCTCCTTTAGGCAATTTGGATGCATCGCACCTCCCTTGTGCAGTAGGTGAGATGCATCCCTGTTTCCCTGTGTTACAGGTGCGATGATCAGATAAGACTATTTCTGCCTCCATATTTTGGTTTTTCTTCACTCTCTTGAGCTTTATTCAAGAGTTTTGTTGTGTATGATCAGTGTACCACTTTTGAAAATCCCTTCCTTTGCATTATTCAGCCTCCATTATACAAATAATTGTGAATGTTTTTCATGTATTTTTCACCATTTACAGTTCTCCTTCACAAAGAAGTAGCTTAATTGAACTGTCGTCTTTTGATTTGGAAGTGTCGCAAGTGTCGTTTTCAGTCAAAGAAAAGAATCCTACTCTTTTTTTATGGTTGATTACACTGTTACTCTTGTATTTTATTTGAATTAATAGTATTTCAAGTGTCGAAAGTAGTTTTCAATTCAATATCACAAAGTGTCGTCCTTGTCTTCCTTTCGTTTTTTGAAAAGAAAATTGTTAATACTGTCGCTTGGAAAAGATAATTCAGATTTGTACTTAGCATTCTTTTTGTCATTCACACATTAAGAAAGCAAAAAACAAATACATGCATGTGCATTTGCATTTAGATTGCTTGTTGATTTTGATTTAGGATAGTGCATGTAGTGTGTGCTCTCTGCTCTATGTTGAAAGAATCTCTCTTCTCTTTCTTTAGTAGCTAGGATTTTCATTGCAAAAAAAAGAAAAGTAAATGACTGTTTATCATCTTAGATTGCATTTTTAGGAATTGTATATCTACATCACACGGTGAACCTTAAAGGAAAACTTCTTAAGAAAGATCAACTGTAAAATAAATTCAATGAACATAAAAACGATTTGGAATCTAACGCACTGTTATCACCCCAAGAAACTCTCCTAGGTTGTATCTCAGAGATGCTCGAGAACATTAAAAACTCCAACAAAATGTTGGAAAAATGGTGGGTGAATGAAATAAATGCTGCATATTCAAGCCAGATAACCACTTCTACTATGCATAACCCCAGACATGGGTGAACACCCCCAGACTACAAGGCTTTAGACCATCAATTGCTCACAGTTTGAGGATAAGGTGATGATGGAGAATACTGATCACACCAGCAGATACACAGGACCATGTGATGGCCTAATGCAACCAGTAGAAGGTCTTCAAATCTATTTCTTAATACACAGATAGGATGACAACTATTTCAGATTAAGATAACAGAAACCTATATACTAATTCAATGATACATGCTAAATACCAACTCAGAGGTGGGATGACAGCCCCTCTAATGCCAAACATCAACAACACATCAATAAATGTATAACAGACACAACCTAGAAAAAAGAAGAAGAAGTGGAAAGTGAGCAATTAACAATAAAAGAAGCTTGCATTAGCTGAAAATGAAGAGCAGACGCTACAGGTATCACAGTAGTTACAGTCTCCAGAAGTTGAAGCTTACAACCAATAACATTCATCAACCCTTATTACATTCTGTCTTCTAGATATATATAGAGGTTGATTACAAAAATATCTACTATCCTATGCATGGAGGGGTCATAATGGACCACCAACCACATTAACTATCTAATAAAAATATCTGCTACAATCTGCTGCTTTAATGAATACATTTGACATTTTTGGTACTTGACTGTCCTTCCTAAGCAGGTCAAATGTCCTATGAGAGAAGGATCCATAACTGATTAATGCTGTGAATTGCTCGAGGAGTGTCCGTTTGTTTTTCGACCATTCTGCTTCTTGAATGCGATTGTTGGAGAATAACTGTGCTGGGTACAGGTAGCTGATCACATTCATCCTTCAGGGGTGTAGGATGTTTATGGACATGAATAGTCGGGAGGGATGTGGAAGGGAAATTGGTCATTGGATCATAGAAATGGACGACAGAGATTGAATCAGAGGGAGCTATCGGGGAAAGTGGATGGAGACAAACATGAGTCGTCAAATCAAGGCGTAGCGAATCCAACTATCATCGCACGAGAAAGGTGTGCGGGCATTATCAAGCAGAGGACATACATGTGGGCAGTAAGCGGTTTCCCCGCACCGCTTACGGGAAAAGGTGGTAAAATTACAAGGCGGGTGCGATGCAATAAGAATGAGATGCGTGGCTGACAGGATGGCAGGGAAACTGTTTTCCCCGCTGACTAACGGATGTGTGGTTTACGGGAGCGGGGGCTGTAGACACTGTCAGATCGCAGGGTGGAGGATCGGATGGACCAGGTGTAACGCACACGTTTAGAGTGATGTGATAGGCAAGAGAAACAATAACAACATGCTACTATATGAATATGGTCATATGGGTTTAAACTTTGGCACTGAGGGGCTAGACCGAACAGGGGCTTACATAAGGTTTTGGGAATAAATCAGAGGTGAAGGGGTTTAAAAGAGAATAAAGGGGATGAAGGGGAGGACGAAATTAACTGTTGTGAATCTTTTGAAAGCACAACCAACACTACTAAACCTGTCTTTACCCATCAAAAGCTATAGAACATATCATAGCTAACATTGGCTCCTTCTGGGGACAAGATCCTCCTTGTGAGGTCTTAAGAACTTGCAGACCAATGTCCTCCAACTGAAAACAAATTAGGCAAAATTCCTAGTGTTCCATTGGGCATGGAATCTATTTTGCCTATACACAACTGATAAAAACAAAATATTTACAATTCTCAAGGCCAAAGACCTTTAAACAACATAAATTTTTAGAAAATGCACATTGACTGGGCCATCAAAAACTGGTTCCCCTCCCATACTTTGCAATAGGAAGGTGTTGTTTCCTTGGATCTTAGAAATAATGAAAGGCCCTATCCAGAAAGCATCAAATTTCCCATGATTTCCTTTCTTCTCTTTCAGTGCATCCCACTTTAGGACCAAGTCTCCAACCTGAAAGTTATCTGCTTTTGTCTTCCTCTCAAAAACTTCCTTGATCTTTTTCTGATGTGCTGCAGCCTTTTCAACCAGCTGTTCTTTGATTTGATATACCTTTGCTAAATCTGTGATTCTGTTTGCCATGTCTTCCCCCTCATTCTACTCTGATTGAAGGAACTTTTCCATAGGGAGAGCAAGCTGAGTTGGAAATACTGCCTCTGTGCCATACACCAGCTTGAATGGAGAATTCCCTGTAGATCTCTTAATGGTCACTCTGTCAGCCCAAAGTGCATATTTTAGCTTGGAATCCCAATTCTTTTTGTTATCCTCCAAGAGCTTCTTAATGATCCTTATTAGACTTTTGTTGGAAGATTCTGCTAGACCATTTCCTTGAGGATAATAGGAGGTGGAATGAACCAGTTTAATGCCCATTGAACTACACATATACACCAACTCTTTTGCCCTAAAGACCGCTGCATTATCTGTAACTAATTTGTGTGGACAACCAAATCTGGTAAAGATATTCTCTGTTAAAAATTTTATGACCACATGATGATCAGCCTTCCTAGTCGGAATTGCTTCAATCCACTTAGTAAAATAATCAGTGGCTACTAATATCCATCCATGCTGGCCACTAGAATGTGGATTGATTTCTCCAATGAAATCCAAGCCCCACTGCTGAAAAGGTCCCTTTGCATGTATTGGTTTTAAGGGAAAGGACTTCAACTGTTGTTTTACTTCAAATCTTTGGCACCTATCACAGGATTTAACAAATGAAAATACATCAGCGAATAAAGAGGGCCAATAATATCTAGCCCTGAGAATCTTGTGGGCCGTTGTCTTCCAATAATGGTGTCCTCCACACATGCTGGAATGAAACTGTTGCATAACTTCAATTGATTATTCTTTGTCCAGACATCTCAAAAGCACTCTAGATGGATCCCTCCAATAGAGCAGATTTTCATTAATGCAATATTTTGCTTCTCTAAGCTTAATTGTTCTGGCTTGAATTAGAGTAAAGCTGAGAGGGATTTCTATCTTCAGCAAGAATTTAATTATTACAGCATACCAGTCACCAGAAGCTAGATTTCTTGCCATTGACTTCTCTCTCTCTCATTCAGAGGTTATTTCTTCTTCTGTTTGACCATTTTTTGAATTCAAGCACATAAGGTTTATGTCCAAAGTTTTGCAACTTTCTTCAGCTAACAACTTGGCAAGGCTCTGACCTCTGACAAGCTTAGTGGGCTTCAACTCTATATTAAATTCGATTAATTTTGCAATCCATTTAGCCCTTCTTCCATTAGCATCAGGCTGTGTTAGGACATCTTTTATTGCAGCAGATGGCACATATGCAATTATCTTGGAATGAAGAATGTAAACTCTGAAAGCTCTTAAAGATTTGATAAGATAATATGCTTGTTTTTCATTAATGTCCTACCTCAGTTCAGCATCCCTCAAGTTTTTGCTAAAAAATACTAATAGATGTTCTAAACCTTCTTTATCTGCCTACAACAACACAGCTGCAATGGTATCTTAAGAGGCAAATGAGAAAACATGGAACTCCTTGTTGTAATCTAGACTTATTAATGTGGGAGCTTCCATTATAGCCTTCTTGATGGAATCAAACGATTTTCTGGCTGCATCAGTTCATCTTACCTCTGACTCTTTTCTCAACATGGAGGTAATATGCTTTACTAGTTCTGCAAAATTCGGTATAAACCTCCTTACAAAATTTATTTTGCCTAGAAAGGACTGGATATCCTTCTTTGATCTCGGGACAGTCAAAGTCTGTATGGCTTTTACCCTTTCTGGGTCAATTCAGACACCTGCAACAGAAACAATATGTCCTAACAGCTTGCCTTCTTCTAAAGCAAATTGTGATTTTTTAGGATTGACTGAAATCCCAAACCTTTTGCACTTCAGGAACAATTTCTTCAAATGCTGTAAATGATCTTGATGGCTGCTGGAGTATACTGTTATATCATCAAGGTAGATAAGGACAAACTCATCCTTCTCTCCCAGAAATGCTATGTCCATAGCTCTTTGAAAGGCTGCTCCAGCATTCATCAATCCAAAAGGCATCTTGGCATACATAAAAGTGCCCCAAGGAGTGGTAAATGCAGTCTTCTCTTGATCATCTAGATGCACAACAATCTGATTAAAGCCTAAAAATCCATCTATGAAAGACATTACTTTGGCTCCTGAGACTTTCTGCAACAAGTGCTCCATCTTTGGTAAAGGATAATTATCTTTCTTTGAGCACTTGTTTAAATTTCTGAAATCAACACACAGTCTGATTTCTCCACTTTTCTTCCTCACCACTACTAGGTTGGCTACCCATTTTGAATATCTGAGAGGAACTATTATCTTGGCAGCCATCAATTTTTTTTATTTCTTTTTTAATTAGAGGAAGGAGCATGGGATTTATTGGTCTCAGCTTTTATTTGAAAGGGATTGTGTCTTTCTCTAGAGGGATCTTATGTTGTATTACATTTCTATCATAATTTTTTAGATCACTATACTCCCAGGTAAACACATCACCAAATTGCTTCATTAATTTGCATTATTCAGAACTTTTATCAACAGATAGATTAGTGGACAAATTTATGTATCTAGGCTGACCTGGACTTCCTATATCATGCTTACAGTCTGTAGATTGATCTTATTTTTGGGCAGCCTTGTAAGGCACACCATTGTGGTCAAACAGTCTTTCTAAAGGAATTAAACCCTTAGGAATATGATTGTCGGGAAGTTGGACAATGCTATCTTTACCAATTTTATTTCTAAGCTGGGACTGGGGGTTTTCTTCTAAGGCTTCATTTTCTTGGTCAATTTGCATTTCAGAAAACTCATCAATGACTTGCAAGAATCTATTTAGCTCGTCATCATCATCAAAAACTTTCCAATGCTGGACATTGTCTGGTAAGGACGGTCTGTATTTCATTTGTACTTCATAAACTAGTCTAGGAGGCGTTGGAGGGATGAATAGACTAGCAGACACAACAAGGGAATCAACAAGCTGATTTTGGGCTCTAGGAATATATGAAATACAGAAAAAATCAAATGAATCTCTAATTCTCCATGCCTCATCTCTGTATGCTTCCAGCCTTGGGTGCTTTGCTTCAAATGTTTTGTTTACTTGTTGAATGATCAGATCAGCATCTCCAAACACCTTTATGTTCTTGATTCCTTTGTCTTTTGTTGCGTTCAAGCCCAATATACCAGCTTAAAATACAACTGCGTGCTTTCTTGTTTTGGAGATATCAGCACCACCCCTGCTCCTGCAGTCTCCCTGGAACATGCCCCATCAAAAAACATCTTCCAAACCTGACTTCCTTGCTCTTCCTCGGCTTGAACAATTGTTTTCTTGAGCTGCAATGAGGCCTTTTGAGATTCTTCTATTTGGAGTATACATGCTCCAAAATCAGTGCCCACAGCATAAATGGGATAATTTGTAGGATTCTTCTCATCACTGATGATATATGCCAACTGTGCTTCTCTGTATAATCTCCTTCTTTCTCCTCCAAAAACTGGGACAGTGGCATATGATAAATCATTCTGTAATGTCCCTCCTAGTCTCTCAATCCATCCTCTGGACAGTAGCATATCAAACTTAGGAGGGACATCAGCTACCACAATTTCCATCACCATGCTCTTCATGGGCAGCTGAGTTAAGGTAATGGCTAAATATTTTATTAGTCCCAAGCATTTGACTTTCCTTGAATCAAAAGAAAATAAATCATGGTGCGGTCTAGTGATATCAAGGCCTAGCTCTTCCATGACAGCTTTTGGCATTAGATTGTGGCTAGTCCCTGTGTCTAGCAGGTAGTTGTTAAGGATTTTCTCATGAATGGTAAAGGAGACATAAAAATATCAAGATTTATTGTCAGTAGGTTTGGCCATTGGGCTAAGCACAACTGCAGGCTTGTCATCTTGCAAATTGACAGAGTCAGTGGAGGTTTGTGTGGCTCTTAGCTCAAGAGCTTCAAGGATAGCTTTCTAAACATTTCACTCTTTATAAGTTCTAACAGAGGCACAGGTATTTTTAATTTCTAAACTTCTGCTTCAAGACTGAAAAGGGAAGGGGACTTATCAGGACCTCTTACCTCTTGAACTGAAGTTTTGAGGATGACTAGACCAGTTATTGGTTTCTTTTGTCTGATATTCTATGACTTTGTTTGGACAGCAGCTCCTTGGGCAGGATTCTACTGGACATTATTTGCATTAGACCTCAGATTATATCTTTGCCATTCACCAGTTTGCAGAATAGCTTCTCTGTCCCACCTCTGACTGTCTCGCTCTTGCAACAAAGACTCTTCATATTCAGTCAATGTCAAGAAGGAAACACTGCCTTTATCTTCCATACAGTGAATTTCATCCTCATCTTCAATTTGTTCCTCCTCCATGACTACATTTTGAAAAGGAGCTTTAACTTTGTGTTCTTCTTTTAGTTCTTTACCCCTCTGTATTATTTGTAATTTCTCATTTGCTCTTCTGTATGGATTTGAGTTTCTTGGAGCAAATGTGTTCTGCTGCCTTGTTTTTCCTGACTTCTGCTCAATCTTCAGCTTAGATATCTCAGCAGCCAATGACTCTATCATTCTAGTCATTTTATCTAATTTAGGCTTTGTAGATGAGGCAAAGGAAGAAGAAGCCTCACCTCTCTTCCTTCTTCTGTCAGTATGACTTTTAAGCTTTTCTGCAGCCATAATGTTAGATTCTACTTCTAGAGGTGCATCTTGCATGTCTGCCAGAGTAGCACATCTTTTTTCTCTTAATAATAGGTAGAAATTAGAGTCAAAAGCATTGGCATAAGTGAGTTTGGTTGAAGTGGTAGTTGGCTTTACCTCAGCTGGTATTTTACTGTACATATGATTAAATCTTTTATTAAAATCAGGCAATGATTCCCCATTTTCTCTCTTCAAGTTACCAAAATCAGTATGGTAATATAACAAGTCCCTTTTATCTCCCTAGTGCTTTAAAAATACATCATATAAGGCTTAAATATCAGCAATAGATCTAGGGGTCAATCTCTGAACCATTTTCTAGCCTCTCCATTGAGGTTCTGGACAAAAACTCTCATCCACACATCATTTTCACTAATATCTAAGTTATCAGCATAACTGTAAAAAGCTTCAAGGTGCTCTTCAGCAGTTACCCCATCTATACCAGTGAACTTAGGCATATATTTTTGGTACTCTCCTACAAGTATAGCATTTAGAGGAACTAGCAAAACTAGGGGTCTATACCTAGCAGCAACAATCCTTCCATCCTCGTGGGAGCTTGCTGGCCTGCCATAACTGGGGTATGTGGAAGGATATTAGTATATTGAACAGTGGGAAACAATGAAATGGAAGACAGAGACACGGGAAAATGATGGACTGTATGGGATGCAAACTTTGGAGTGAGATCCAAAGGGGAACTAACTGTACAAGGAGCTATATGAATCTCTGCAGGTGATTCTTCACTAGCAATGCAAGGTTTTGACTCTTCAAACTGTCTATTTTCAACTATAACCTCCTCTTGCAGAGATATATAAGATTTCTTGGGCTTACCTGATCCTGATGCTCCTTTCTGTAAAGTTTTCTTCTGTTTAACAATCTTCTCAGGGTCAGGCACTGATTCAGCTGGTGATTTCTGAGGATTTCTTCGAGTATGTCTCACAAACTAAGCCAGAATTGCAATGTGGAGTCGCCACTAGGTAGGTCCTCTAGTAGAGTCGCCAAATAGATGATTACAACTAGAAATGTGCCCAGACCTTGTCTATCATCAAATTCTGGAACTATGTCGTCTCCCAGGGAAGTTAAGCTTCATTATCCTCTCCCCGTCAATGACGCCAATTAATGTTATCACCCCAAGAAGCTCTCCTAGGTTGTATCTCAGAGATGCTCGGGAACATTACAAACTCCAAAAAAATGTTGGAAAAATGGTGGATGAATGAAAGTAATGCTGCATATTCAATCCAGATAACCGCTTCTACTATGCTTAACCCTAGACATGGGTGAGCACCCCCAGACTACAAGGCTTTAGACCACCAATTACTCACAGTTTGAGGATAAGGTGATGATGGAGAATACTGATCACACCAACAGATACACAATACCATGTGATGGCCGGATGCAACCAGTAGAAGGTCTGCAAATCTATTTCTTAATACACATACAAGATGATAGCTCTCTTGCATTAAGATAACAGAAACCTATATACCAATTCAATGATACATGCTAAATACCAACACAGAGGTGGGATGATAGCCCCTCTAATGCCAAACATCAACAACACATGAATAAACACATAACAAGCACAACCTAGAACAAAAAAGAAGAAGTGGAAAGTGAGCAATTAACAGCAAAAGAAGCTTGCATTATCTAAAAATGAAGACCAGAGGCTGCAGGTATCACAGTAGTTACAGTCTCCAGAAGTTGAAGCTTACAACCAAATAACATTCATCAACCCTTATTACATTTTGTCTTCTAGATATATATAGAGGTTGATTACCAAAATATCTGCTATCCTATGCGTGGAGGGGTGATAATGGACCACCAACCACATTAACTATCTAATAAAAAGCTCTGCTACAATCTGTTGCTTTAATGAATACATTTGACATTTTTGGTACTTGACTATCCTTCCCGAGCAGGTCAAATGTCTTATGAGAGAAGGACCCATAACTGATTAATGTTGTGAACTGCTCGAGGAGTGTCCTTTTGTTTTTCGGCCATTCTGCTTCTTGAATGCGGTTTTTGGAGAATAACTGTGCCGGGTAGAGGTAGCTGTTCGCCTTCATCCTTCAGGGGTGCATGATGGTTATGGACGTGAATATTCAGGAGGGCTATGGAAGGGAAATTGGTCGTTGGATCATAGAAATAGATGGTGGAGATTGAATCAGAGGGAGCTATCGGGGAAAGCGGACAGAGACAAACATGAGCCATTGGATCAGGGCGCAGTGAATCCAACAGTCATTGCACGAGAAAGGTGCACGGGCGTTATCAGGAAGAGGACATACATGTGGGTGGTAAGAAGTTTCTCCGCACTACTTACGGGAACAGGTGGTAAACGTACAGGGCGTGTGTGATGCAATAAGAATGAGACACAAGGCTAATGGGATGGCGGGGAAAATTCTTTCCCCACTGACTAATGAACATGCGGTTTACAGGAGCGGGGGCTGCGGACATCTTCAGATCGCAGGGTGGAGGATCGGATGGCCCAGGCTTAACGCACACGTTTAGAGTGATGTGACAGGAAAGAGAAATAATAATAGTGTGCGGCTATGTGAATATGCTCATATGGGTTTAAACTTTGGCGCTGAGGGGCTAGACCGAACAGGGGCTTACATAGGGTTTTGGGAATAAATCAGAGATGAAGGGGTTTAAAAGAGAATAAAGGGGATGAAGGGGAGGATGAAATCAACTGCTGTGAATATTTTGAAAGCACAACCAGCACTGATAAACCTATCTTTACCCATCAAAAGCTGTAGAACATAGCATAGACAACACGCACAACATTAGAGGTCTAGGCTAGAGACGTATTTCAGCGTCGTAAATCTTGGTAACTATCGCTTTCATCGTAGGTTGGGTGATTCCTCCTTTTTGAGATGACAAGTGCCAGTACGGACTTGTGCTCCCACGTACCATCAAGTATATATTGGGAGACCACAATAGGCTATATCCTTTATCCTTAGGAAGCTATGTTTGTCGCCCTATCGATCGCAATGCACTGAACACAACATTTAGGAAGATTGACTACCGTACTGTAAAAATTATTTTGCAGTTTTACAATTGGTTTGGTAATCCCTCTATCTATATTTCTAGAGTAGTCTCTTTGTGTTCCTTTTCAAACTCGTTAAAGGAAAAGGTCCATCTAAGAACTTGTCACTTCAGGCTCATTAAAAATCGAAGGCGACTAGAGTCATCTTTAGCTTTTTCTCGACTCTTAAAAATTTAAAAAGCAAGTTGTGTCAAAGCATCATAAAATTTATTTTAATCGTAATAACGTCACTGTTCCCTCGTTGATCTTAGGTTGAGAAAATGGAGTCCACCAACCAAGGGTTTCCCCTTGGGGGAAATCCTAGTCCTTTCTCCTCTTGGGGAGATGTTGTGCACCTCATGTGTCCACATTGTCCCTTCTAGGAATGACGATTGGCCTACCAGTATGGCTCTTCTCGACCTATGTCGTTCAAAGCACCATGATTCTTGAGAAATCAAATCAGCAACTGGATGATACTAAAGTTACCCCCAACCTTCTACTTCATTTGTTTCTCCCTCTCCTCCTTCCTCTTCGCTTGGTAAAATTGGTAAAACTAAAAACCAAGTAGCTGAGAAGAAGACGCAAGGGAAAGAGAAGAAGAAGAAGGAGCCAACGACCAAAAGGGGAAACCATACATCATCTAGCAAAAATCCACACACTGCACTGTCCAAACCTAAATCTCGATGTATCATTTGCAAAGGGGACCACTATCACCGTGATTTTCCTTGCATCCCACAGATCTTAAGGAACTAGTCTCCCCGATTGCACAATTTGGTGTCCTTAACCTCTGACGATCATGTTGAAAGTACAACATCAACTAGTGAAAACGAAGTCACCGGACAAAAGGAAGATCTAAAATCCCTTGTAGACTGTGTGAAGGCGATCATGCCATCCACCGTTGTCCCTTCCTAGACGAAGCTAAAAGAGTCTTGGATAACCGTCCTGCTTCACTGCTACGGCTTCCTCTTGGAGACAAGAAACTTTTGCCGAGTCCATCACTAGTTGAGAATCCGACCGACACACCTTTGTGGTCGATCGAAGCATCTATCACTGAAGATAAACCCTCTGAGTTCACACTGGACCAAAGTCAATAGGTCGAGATGGCAGTCGACCCAGTTCTGTCTTCAGAAGGTCTACCTTCAGATGATACAGTCACCAAGGAGAACAAGAATGACATCGTTCAAATTCTCTTCGTGAGAGTAGACTCCGATGAACATGGGGGCAATCTACCCGTTCCTTTACTACAGGAAGGAAGTTCGTCGAAGATTTATCCGGCTATTTACTCGGTCCCACCTCCAAGCAACCTAGTCATTTCCTTCGATTGGAATCTACTAGGCAGACCCCATCTACCATCTAATGTACCATTCTGAATTATAGTACAAGCTTACAGAATGGTCATGGTTGGTACTATCATAGATGAAGGGGCTTCTATGAGTATCCTTTCCTCAACTGCTTGGAAAGCGCATTGTTCACCATCGCTTCTGCATGAGATGCAAAATCTGACAGGCTTTGACAAAGGAACCAATCGACCATTAGGGATCCTTCCAAATTTACCTATAACTTTGAGAAGGAAAACTGTCTATCTGAACATAATGGTAGTCCAAGGACCTTTAGATTACAATCTACTCCTTGGGCGTGACTACATTTATAGGATGGGAGCCATTTTCTCCTCACTCTTTCAAGTGATGTGCTTTCCGCATGAAGGCAGAGTGGTCCAGCTCATAGACCAACTTTCATTCCCTGGATCACACATAGCTAATAGCCAAATGCCATCCCTAACTGGTCTTTTTACGCAAGGAATGTCTCATTAGTTTCCAGTCTGTCCAGCTGATGAGCGCGAGCGATTCGGTGATTGTGACTAAAACCCAGGGGGCATGCACCCTGATCTGCTTCGGCAGGAAAACCTCAGTTATAAGGTGAGTGTCCACGTAGGAATAAGACTAGTCTGACACACTCGTCCATTTAGGAAAATGGAATTAGACTAGAATAAGATACCTCCATTAGAGGGTAGGCCTTTCCCGATAGAGCAAATGTTTTGTCTGCAAATTAAAGGGTAACCTGGAAGCTCTACTTCATTATATCTAGGGGCATGCAACCCTTTTTGCATGAAAGTGAAAAGTGACCATTTATTTTCTTAGTTTATAGGTTCTTAAACCTTTAAACTTGTAGGATTGGTCGTTCCTAGCTTACATAAAGAAAGGAACCGGAGCAAAATTTTGAATGGTGCAAGCTCCCTAAAAAATGAACCTATCGATGAGACATCCTTATTATACAACTGACACGAGCAGTTTTACGTGAAGTTCAAGCATGTTAAAAATTAAACCTAGCAATGAAAATATGTTCCACCAGAGTTTAAGATCATTAAAAAATGAACCCACCTCTGGTAAATAACCATTGCGAACGCATTATCATCAGCTTTTGAGCCTTGGTCGTGTTCTTACCATAACCTCCACTCTGTTTTAGCCGATCATACGCCTCCATTTGATTGTTTACCCCTTTTGAGGAATAACTGCGACGAGTGATTCTGTTAGCCATCTTCTTTACACTGCCGTGATTGGGGAGTTCCAAACCTTACCTTGAACCAGCTGCTACCCGAAAATATCACTCGTTCCTCAAAAAACGAGTCTCCTTTAAGCTCTTTTCATCTGACTCGTAAAATATGAAAATATTGTTGAGAAATTGGCCTCTCCAGCTCATTAAAAATGATCGGAAGTGTTATCCCTCGTCTAGATTTCAATATTTTTGGATTTGAGGGATAATTACACAGAAAGATCGAGCACTTGTCTTCTTCGGCTCGTTAAAACTATTGAAAATTCATCCCTTTGTTATTATTTTATACTTTTTCAGACTTAAGGGATTATATGACGAAAAAAGATTGCTGGAGTTTCATTTCCGTCCCTTTTCAGACTCTCTAAAATTGAAAAAGGACCGAGTTATCTTTGTCATTAAACTCGTTAAAACCAATAGCGACAAACTTGTCCATGCAGACAAGAACGAGTTTCACTGTCGATAGGCTCGTTAAAACGTAGCGACGGGTTTGCCTGAAGGGAAAATTATAGAACAAGAATATGTTATCCTCCTCAAGCTTGAAAAAAATAAAGAGGTATTGGTTAGCAATGACTGGGGAAAAATTGGGAAGAAAACTTGAAGAAACTTTATTGGTAGCAGGTTGCTCTTGAACATGACACTTTCATTCCATCACCATGATTGAGTCGGGTTGGGTTATTCCATTCACCGGTCATATTACCATTGGTCCACTATACCATCCATTTTTTTTGGTTAACGCTACCAATCCACTTTAGTGTCGCCGATATGTTCAAGAGAAGTCGCTCAGAGAATTCACCAACCCAGCTTGTGCCTCATCCGCTATAATAGCTTCACGCTTCATTCTTTCATGACCACCACCCTGAGCCTTGTATCATCAGATTGTTTGGTTGTGTTATATTCTTTGCACATAGTTAACAGGGGGTTTGAGGGGTACCCGTAACCCCACTTTATGGGGTCCGGGGCAGCGCCCCAGAAAATTTTGGTTTTGGACCCTA
>APFE031587055.1:4736-33172 GCA_000404065.3 Pinus taeda | reverse complement strand
TGCTATATTGATGATCAACGTAGAGGAGCTTATGTATTGTGTATGTTTTCCGCAATAGTACATGATCAAGATAATCTCCATTGAATATGTGTTAAATTATTCAAAATTTCTACAGGGAATGAGCTGCAATACACCAGTTGGGTGCTTGCACTCAACCTTCACTTGTTGGCACTCTATTCACTTAACAATGAAATCAATTACCTCTCTTTTCAGGTCAAGCCAATAATAGAACTTCTTGATGGCTGTGAGGGTCTTTTGATATATTGGATGCCTAAAGTATGTCTTGGAATGAAACTTTTTTAATATGGGTTTCTTCAATTCATTGCCATTTGGCACATAAATTCTATTCTTGGATCTAATCAATCCATCTCCTACAAGACAATATTCCTTTCTCTTTTGATTCTCACATATTTGTTGTAGCTTTTCCTTTATATGCTGATATTTTTTGTCATGTTGCCTTGCATTTTTTATCTTTTCTTCAAGGTCAGTTCTATAAGAACTTATGGCTACTATATGGTTTAATTGCACTCTTCTGCTGGGTGAATCAACAACTTGGTTTTCCTTTCCCTTTATGTACTTACTTTTGAAATAAAATTCGTTGAGTGTGGCCAACTATCTAGCTTCCCTTGCATTTAATTTGATTTTTCAAACAAATACTTCAACCCACCATGATTGGTCATTAGAGTAAATATTTTGCCAAGGAGGAAGTTCCTCCACATTTTCAATGCATGGATGATGACTGCCAATTCCAAATCATGGATTACGTATTTTTTCTCATGTTTATTCAACTTCCATGATTCATAACATACCACCTACCCTTCTTGCATTAAGACTCCATCGAGTCCTTCCTTACATGCATCTATGCATACAACAAAATACTTCTTAAGGCCTACTATTCTTAACACTAGTGTATTGGTGAGTGCTTGCTTCAACTGATGAAAACTTGCCACACATTCAGTTGTCCATTAAAATTTCTTGCCTTTATTTTGCAATGTAGTAATTGGGTGGCCAATTTTGGAGAAATTTTTGATAAATATTCTGTAGTAGCATGCTAGCCCCATGAATGAACCAATCTTAGCCACATTTTTCGGTATTGGCCACTCGATGATTGCCTTGATCTTCTCTGGATCGACCACTACTTCTTTTGAGATAATGTGTCCCAAATAGTGGATTCATGATTAGAAGAAGTCACATTTACTAAGATTTTCATAAAGATTTTGTTCCTTCAATAATTGTATTACTGTTGCTAAGTTCTCTTCATGATCCTCCTTGGTCCTTGAATAGACCAATATATCATCCACGAAAACCACCACAAATTTATCCAAGTAAGGGCACAACACATTATTCATCAAGCACATGAAATTTATAGGGGCATTAGTAAGCCCAAACGACACCACCACGAGTTTGTAATGTCCATATATAATTCTGAATGTTGTTTTCTCGATATCTTCATATTTAATACATACTTGATGATAACCTAATCTCAAATCAAACTTGGAGAAGACTGCTTCTCCCTTTAACTGATCAAATAGATCATCAATGTGTGGTAGAGGATGCCTGTTCTTGATGGTCACCTTATTTAGTTGCTTGTAATCAATGCACAACCTCAGTATGCCATCTTTTTTTTTTCACAAATAAGATTGGTTCTGCCCATGGAGACACACTTGATCTTATATAGCCCTTATCAAAAATTTCTTTGAGCTGTAATTTCAATCCGACCAATTCAGGGGTGATCATCTTATATGGTGCCTTGGATGATGGTTCTACTCATGGAATTAACTCAATGGCAAAATCTACCTCTCTATGAGTAGGCAACCCAAGAATATCTTTAGGAAATACATCTTGAAACTCCTTTAAAATAGGGTATTTTGATTGAACACCATTGTCATTATTCTCAGTGCTGCTGGAAATTTGCACAGTGAATAAAATGCATCTTTTCATGTAGCTTCTCTTTGCTTGCATGGTTGTAATTAATCTTACTGAAACATGATTTCATTTTCCTTATAGTATCCTTCTTTCCCCAATTCCGTCAAGGCATTCGATGGTCTTTTCATAAAAATCTATCTTGTTGCGATGCCTGTACAACCAGTCCATGCACAACAATACATTGTACTCTCCTAGTGGCAACACATTGATATTTGCAACAATGGGCATGCCACTCAATTCAATTGGGAAACCTCTCACCCAATATTCAACTCTTATTCTTGTCCTTGTTGCCGATTTAACCAACAACGATTCTGTGTGTGCCTCCTTAGCCAATTGTCGTTGCTCCACAAGTTATGGGACAATGCAACTATAATTTGATCCCGAGTTAGTCAAAACAAAAATAACTTGATTGCATAGCTTACCTTGTATTTCGATTATGGAAGCCTGGTGGTCGGCCTGCTTTTTGCCCACTGCTGCATATATTTTGGGTACGTTTTGAGTTACATCTCGCATAGTACAAGATTCCTATGCGTTTTTATAGTCTTGGTCCAATATTTCTCTGATGTGGACAATCCCTATTTTGGTGGTTCTCTTGACATGTCCAACATTTCAACGATTCTTTGGCATTGGTTCTGCTTTGTCCTCCCATAGACTAGTGTGGACGACCTTTCTCAACCAAATTAAACTTTGGTTGTGGTTGGGCTTGATTGGATGAGGTAGGACCTTCTCTCTTGCCTATAATTTGTTGCTCCCTTATTTCTTATGCCAATTTCCTTTGTTTTTTATGCTACCTTTTTCCTTATAATCGTTCTTGAATTTAGGCTTGTGCTTTGACTGCTTGTAGTAGTGTTTTAATTTTCTAATGGAATCTTCTAAAGTTTGCGATTCATCGAATTAAATTCAATCTTTAAATCACAAAGGGAACCCATTGATAAATCGTTGCACCTTTTCCTTCTCATCCTTGAGATAAGACACATATCTTAGTAGCTCTAGAAACGTGGTGGTACTCCTCATTTGCCATCTGTCCCAATTTGAGTTCATAAACATATTTTGCCTTGCTGTCAAAATATCTATCTGATAGGTATTTGTTTCTAAAAATATCCTTCAAATTCACTCCAAGACAACTGTTCTTCCCTTATGCCTTTCATGTTCTTCAAATATTCCAACCATATTTTTGATTTGTCATTAAAGCTGTAGGTAGCCACCTTTGCCTTCCTATTCTTGGAATAGTCATGAATTCTGAAGGACTTTTTCATTCCAAGGAGACATTCTTCAAGACCCTATGATTTCATCACCTCACCATAAAAGGTAGGAGGCTTGGCGTTTTTAAATTCATTTGGCATATGGTCTCTTTCTCTCATTCTCTGGTGATATGCCTCCTGGTAGTAGAGCCAGAGTGTTGCCTATGGGTAGTATTTCTTCTCTCCGAAGTACTCAATGGTGTACCTCCCCTTATTGTGTCTTCACTTCCCAATCTGTGCCTTTTTCTAGACATACTTCCATATGCTCCATCAACCCTCTTTTTTGGTTTCTTTGTTCCAATGAACTTCTCTGGAACCTGTGGCTAGCTCCCAACTCATGTTACTTTTGTCTATGTAAATATGAGAGGCTCTACAATATGAATGCATTAATTTTTGGTTGACTCTTTGGTCTTCGGACAAGTCTTTCATTATTAATCTTGTAATTCCTTATTTCAGCCCTTAATCTTCTTAGTGCGTCCATCTAGTCAGGATATTTTGCCTCTCCCCTCTAATCAACTGATCTTTCCTCTTCATGACAATGTTGTGACTTGTCAGAACTATACTAAATCATTTTGTTGCTCATTCATTTTTCTCTTAATGTCTTCTTATGTTTTATCATACACACATGCAACTATTATATTAAACAAAATTCAATTACATAACCAAATCATCACCTTGGCTTGTCATTGAGAGTCTGTTGGTGTAAGGCTAGCTAAAAAAACACACTTCACTAGAAACATACACTTCAAATTAGTACATCAATATCAATAAAAAACATCAACTCATAAGTACTATGATATACACAATCAAACTCATCAAGCAACATACATGATCATTCCACATGAAAATCGGGTTTTAACACTATCACAAGGCTTTAAAGCTTTACTTGATCTCCAAAGGTTCAATGTTGAACATTTGCTTTGATACCACTTTGTAACATACTCCCTAGTACTACTAGCCCATACTAATGGTAGAAGGAGGGAGTTACTATACTGATCCAACCTCCAAGGTATAATTATGGAGACGTGGTCTAAAGTTTCACTCTTTTCCTGCAGAAGAATCTAGGGCAATCAGGTTAATATGATTCTTCTCATGATGGTAATTATTTATGAGGTAATTTTTACTTTTTCTTATTAGCACAATCTTCTCTTGTTATTATTAGAGTGTGTTTTTCTTAATTCATCAAACATTTACCAAAGCAAAGAGATAAGAACACAAGATCATGGCTTTTTGCCACGGTCAAAACCTTTCACTCTTTGAGAGGAAAACTCGTGCCAGGGCCAAAATTTGAATCTCTATAAAATTATTCTTATAGAGATTCAAATTTACGAATACCAAGACCATGACCCTTGACCTATTTAGCCACTCCAAGACGAAGAAACTAATCCTCTTGTTCATCATTGCTGAGATCATCATCACTGCTACTGAAGTCATCACTGTTGCAACACCGATGCCATCACTACTGTACCACCGAGATCATTACTACTGCACCATTGCTGCACCTTCACCGAGATCTTCACCATAACAACGAGATTTCTATACTGAGATATGTATGTATATATATGAGAGCTGCACCTAGATTCACCGAGATCATGACCTTGTAACTATGTCTCCATCAAGATCATGAATTTATCTATACTGAGACCATGATTACATCTATGCCGAGATTAAGAATGCATCTAGAATGTATGCCGAGACAAAGTGTGTTACTATGGGATCATCGGATCCTCCTTATCACAAATATGTCGAGACTGAAAGGAGATAGGTCTGAGCCCTTTTCTGTGGTATCCAAGGCTGCTTTTGTGATCACTTTATTGGTAGGCCGAGACTGTGAGGAGGCCGAGACTTCATCTTTGTGGTACCCATCCGAAAAACACAGATATGCTTGTCCGAATTCTCTACCCTCTATGGTGACCCTAGCCGCATATAAATAGTGGTTTGCGTCTACACTTGAGCCGACATGTCATGCTAAACGGGTGTGTCTCCAAGACTTCCTTTTGTTATTGTTTGGAGGACGACTTCTTCAAGAAGGATTGTGCTTGTCTTTGGATGGCTTCTAGACATTTCTATAGACTTGTATACATTAAACATAGGCTTAAGAAGAGATATTCATACATGACATTAATTCTAGACTCTAAATGACAAATCCTATTATTCTAAAATCACTTGCTCGTGAAACCCATGAGGCAAGTTTACAATAATAATTTTGTTCTCTTTATTACATCATTTACATCAGTCATAATTATATGTCATTATGAAGACCGAACCTAGTTACACTTTCTTCAACATTTCCAACCTTTTCAAAACTCCAAACCAAAGACACCATTACATTCGTCTCGTCAAGACCTACCAATGATATAAAATTTGCCTCAATTTGCTTCCCAATTTGAGAGTCAACCATTGTAAATATGGTCCCTCAGACTTGGCCATGACTTCCTAGGTTTCCATGTGGCACCCACATGGTCACCATATGGTCCCCATGTGGCTGTCTAGAAAAGCGCCCTATCATTATTATGTGGCTGCCATTGTGGATTTCCACATCACCTTGGCTTAAATCTATAGGCATTACTTCATGCAATTCGTTCAATGGTTGGGAGGCAGGACAACATTTCCTTTTACATTAACAGACAATATTGCATTCCATCTATCATGGCATGTCACTATCAGAAACTTGACCCTATGCACCCTATTATATCTTTAAATTTTCCCAGTGGCCAATGAACTAATGAATTCCTATCGACGATCGCTAAAGCTTCTGTTTGTCGCCCTTTTTCAATGATGACTAACACTTACATGCATCCTATGGTTTTTGCTAATGGTTTCATGCTCTAGGATGACAACCTTACCATCACCTGCTAGAGATAAATCTTCGTCCTGACATTAATTTGTTACCGATTTCTCCAACTGCCTCCAAAGCCACACACCCTGTGACCTCGTGATCAACTATTTCTCAAAAAATGACATGTAAATTTCCATCTATAGGTGCCTATCTGCTATTATACTTTTGAGGCCCTGGTACGCCATGATGATGTCACCCAATCCATTTGGCCTTCTAAGGGAGTGCCATGTGTCATAAGTTTTGGCTTATTTGGGCCTACAAAAAGACCAAATTTAGTTGCCACGTGTCAGTCCTACATAGCTCCATGTCACCCCTTGTCCACACCATTCACTTGCATAGCTTGGATTCCAGTATGGGCTTTGACCCCTTGCCAACGTATTTCATGTTATAACGAATCATGGGACCTCCACCCCTACTCCATCCAACGACTCTTAGCCCATGGAAATATCAATGGTTGAAATCAAATGCGAACCCCCCCCGCCCCCCAACACACCTCTGCCATGTGACAATGGGGGGTCTGTGTTCTTGGTTCCGTTGTTTACATATGATGATCCTCATTCCTTGGAAACATATGACAATGAATGTTAAGTGCGTACCCCACGCTCCTCCTTGCTGACATCACCGAGGGGGTCCCCTTTCAACCATAATCATCTGATGACCAACCCATCGCAACTGTTGATTGTCGCCACCCATGGTCATATCTCCTGGCCATATGGATTAACAAAGTCAAGCCCCTTTTCCTTCAGAGCTTTAGACGTGAGCACACACACAAATGTTTAGAATTATAAATATAGATGGGCCTATGCCCTTGGCGTTGGTCATAGCGCTTGAGCACATGGTTGCAAAGGCTTAAGTCCAACCCCTACCGGGATTTAAAGTTCTTGACCTGCGCCCTTTGTTATTTATATATTTCTTTTGCATGAAATGTGTATTACATGCAATTGTTGTCCCTATTGAGCTATTTAAGCCTTGACCTAGCGTATACTCAATATATATACATATATTTATGTTCATATACATGCCTATGCATGTATATGAACAACATGCTATCTCTTCTGAGCCTTTTCCCACACCGAGACACACACACATATTAATTTAATTGAATAGGCATGTAGCTCGGCATAAGCCATTCTTCTTGAGCTTATACAATGGTGCCAAGACCTGGTATAAAAATGGCTTCATTCAGATTCAAGTAGACACTTATCTAAAAAAGGATTTAAACCTTCCCTTCAAACTCATTTTATTCAGGCCAACTACCAGCACACATTAGCTCAAAATTATACATGCCCTTATAACTAGAATTTAGCTTAAACATGCTCAATGTTTGTTAATTTTTCATAGAACTATATTGTTCTTTGCTTTGACAATTGCATTTCTTCATTAATACATTAATTTCAGTCCATATCATCATAACATTGTTCACATTTACTTCATTATTCATTAGCATATGAAATTATGTAGAAAGAATAATAACATCATCATCAATGCAAAGGAACAAAAAGGAACAATAGAAGAAAACATGCACACATATAGACACCAGGATTGGTCAGAGACCAGGGAAAAACCCACTATGGGGAAATCCCTTGCAAATATTCTTCTAATAGATTGTCATCAAATGATTCAGAAAAATAGAGTACAATGATCCATATCTTAACAACAACTAGGATATCCATGAAATGCATCTAAACATCAAAACTCTGATTCATATGACTGTAATGTATTGTCACTGCCTATAGCCTGTTGCCGAACACTTTTGTCACTGAGCGAGATCTTCAGAACACTGAAATCTCATCTTGGAGTCCTGGTCGTAGGGAGAAGGAGTTGTGCGAGCAACTATGAAAGACAGGGTCGCTTTTTGTGAACTGCATGATAGCGACTATGGCATCTTAGTCGCTCCCATACCATTATGTGTGAGCGACTGGGGACCAAAATAACCCAGACTCCTGGTCACTCTCATGAAGACTCTGTGCCAATTTCAAAGGATCCAAAGTTGCTCTTATGACCACTGTGTGCTAGCATCTAGAGACCCAAATGCTTTGTTTTGTGCCAACAACATTGAATCAGAAAACCCTAGTTCAATCCAAGCTTCATCCTGAAGTTTCGAGCCCTTGAGCAAGCTTCCTCTGTCAGACCTGTGCGAGCCAAGAACAAATAGAAGAGGAGTAGAGAGTTTGATGTGTGTACAAATGATCTTGAGGTATATTCTATTTATAAGCTTCTATGAGGGTCCACTTGACCTATCCATTGGTACATGTGCATAGGCCTAACCTGATCCAAAATACATGTATGAATACAATAATTCATAACTCAACTTTCGCTTGCCCAAATGAGGTGATATTTAGGTCAATTTTTGTCCTCTCGGAAAGAGGAATCTGATGCCATCATCATCTCCATCAAATGAGTAGTCCAAAGTGGAATTTGACCATAGTTTCATATTTTAACACTCCCTCTCAACTAGGGAGAATTCCACCTTCCAATATCTAACCATCGATCAACATGATATATATCCCATCTCAAGTATCTCATCATCTCAGATCATCAATGTACATCTCTTTATAATTCCTGCTTCTTGATTTTTCCTGCTCATATGCTTAATATTCTCGAATCTAAAAGAAGAACAATTTGCGTCCGGAGGGGGGATTAAGCTACCACCTTCTATTCATCAGGCTACGATCTGAAATCTCTATTAGTGGGCTACTACCCATAATATCTGTCGGCGGGCTACTACCCAAAATATTAGTCAACGGGTTACTACCCAGAAATAAGTCATCAAGCTACTACTCAAAAATATGTCATAAGGATACTACCTGGAATCACCATCGGGCTACTACCCAGAAATATGTCATCAGGCTACTACCTGGAAATTCCATTGGGATACTACCTGGAAATATCGTCGAGCTACTACCAAGAAATACCATTGGGCTACTACACGAAAATACCTATCAGCGTGCTACTACCTGGAAATATCAGTGGGGAGTCAAATCATCGGAGAACATATCATCAAGTAGCACATCTCAACCTAGAACCACATTTGGGAGCTACTACTCAACCCAAAACTTCATGGAGGTGCTACTATTATGACCCCATATCGAGCAATAGGTGATATAAGGGAGCTACTACTCAACCCATCATATTGCCTACTGATCTTCCCATCAATGGCCCTGAATAGTCAAGTGGTAGAACACCTGCATCATAATCACCTTAGGTTGTACACCCCCAAGTGCACTATCAACTCGTTGGCCAGATGAAGAGCAGTACTCCCAACAAGCCCGACTTGTGGATATGATTCCGACAGGGGTATACTCTGCAAAGACCAAGATAGGGTGAGCTACTACTCCAACCCTGTGGGTAACAGATAGGGGTGATACCCTATTTTCTAGAGTTCCCTCAACCCTAGGATCCCTCTATCTCAATTCCTCACCCTGGGAGCTCAAAAAGGGGGTAAGAGTATGGCTTAATTTCCTCGATCAACGCTTCTCTCATCATACTCATATCATCGTACTTGTATCAAGTAATCATCATCTATCAGTAGTATCTGTCACCTGTTTATACATGACATCAAATCAAGTATGATATTAGAGCATAAATAATCATATAAATCACAAAAGGATACCATAATCATCCTCCCTCTTAAGGAGGTGCCAACCACAAGCCTAAGCTTGTCTCGCATAGCTACATTGTCTCAATATATGAGAGTAACGAGGTCCCAACTATATATATATAATATATATATATATATATATAATATATATATAATATATATATATATATATATATATATATATTGGATTCTCTACCAATTAGATTCCACTCTTTATTATCGCAATCTATGCATGTCGTATCCAGATCATGCTCATACTCTCTAAGGATACTTTTCAACCTGCTCATAGCTAGTCATGTTAGCAACATCATACTCATCCTCGGTTGTGTCAAAGACCTCTCATCATGTAATATCTCATATTAAGGCATCAATCATATGTGCTCATTAATAATCAACATCAACATCTTCATACAGTAATATATCATAAGAATATCTCAAACCAAGAATAGATCATATCATACAAACATCCCAAAGGATTCTTGGCAGCAATGTGTATGAAGTGGATCAATCATGAACTTATTCAGGTTCCATGCATATCATATATATACAGATGGATGTTCAAAATAGAACATCAATGCTGCAATCAACTAACGGATGCCATGTCAAGTTCAACAACATCTTTAACTTCAAATCAAAATGTCCAAGGATTTATATTTCCACTTTTCAATGCTTCTTTAATAGATTCACAATATATATTAGCTTTTCCAAACTTCAAAAATCAATTCATCATGCCATGATACATTATTACGAAATTCAGAAGCCATCTCCCTCTTACTTATATCATCAGAGGCTCTTTACTTGATAATAACAAATTGTTAGTATATAAAAGCCAAAAACCAAAATCAAATTCATAGCTTGGAACACTTCTCAGGTAAAGGCTTGAATCAACACATCATATGGCTTCATCGGATAACTACCAATGCAGACATATCTGGATCGGGGGAGATTGCTCCATCAAATTCTCACTGCAACCATAACACTTTACCAAACCATTAGCCTTTCATAAATCCTTATTGTGCAATAAAATTAGCTCATCAAAGATTATAAACCAGATCAATACTAATATCAAAAGTCATCAATATCTCAGTGTCAATTCTTTGAACCATATGATAGGCAGGGCTTTCATGAATTCATAACATCATATATTACCATGCCAACAAGTTGTCATCAACCATACAATATCAATCAAGTCATTCCCATAATACAAGTCATAGGAATTCACTATGCTCATGTATCATTGTCATAAAGGAAAATCATTAGTTGTCAAGTCAAAACATTAGACATCATGTCAATATCCAATTTTGCTATCATAGTAAGATCCATAGTCCAAGACATATCTCAATAATTGAGTGAGAGACGTAGGTCATCATCAGACATCATACAATTCATATATATCAATAAGCCAAATCATGTTAAACTCTTATAGCGCAAACTTCAAACATAGTGCCATATATATATATATACATATACACATACATACATACATACATACATACATACATATGTATGTATGTATGTATGTATGTATGTATGTCATGGTCACCTGCAAACATTCAAACTTCCGTGCTATTTGCTACTTATTTGTGAAACTGACATCCTCTAGGTGAACATCTTGATTCAGAGTTCAGATAGCTTAAAAAATATTCAGATGATCGTCAACAATAGTCAAACCTCTGGTCGCTCTCATCAAGTTAGCATGGTAGCGACTTTAGATGCCTGGACGCTACTTGGGCCTTAGCATGAATGCGTCTAGGGATGGGTATTCCCAGCTCTATGCCCGTGTCCATAGAAGAAACCCTAATTTCTGTACAAGCTTTAGATCTGAGGTCTTGCTGCAGATCAATAATGCGAGATGCACATAAATCATATTCCAACAATACATAATGCAAATAGTAATAATAGTAATAATCTTGAGAAGATATTCTCCTTCCCACTGGGAATCTACTTCATTTGAATTATTTCGTGTCATCAACATGTCTTTACTAGAGTCACACAACAACATATTTGTTAGATCATAAAATCAAACATATACCCATCATGGTCATAACATGCTCACGTAAGATACTACATCATATCATGGCATCAATTTTTCATCGAAAGGTTAAATTCACATGATAGGAACAACAAACAGTTGTGCCAACATACTTTAAAGATCATGAACGCAATATCACTTCTATCAAGTCAATCCATCAAGTTTAGGGAATTCAGTTTTACCATATGCCATAATTACTATCAAAGACATGACCACGGTTAATAAGAGATCTAGAGTATCAATCTCATAATTCTATCATCAAGGTTACGATAAGATCAAGTTAGGTCATTCAATACAGCTTTACCAAAACAACACGAGTGTCAACATAATTTCATCATACTTATCACAAGCATTATCAGTATCAAGGAGGTAGCCTTTTATAAGAGATCCATCATGTCTTATGCATGTCAAGTGTATCATTTACTAGAGTTAAGGTACTAGCCTTCTTCACAAAATCAAGATCTCCAAGAACAATAGATGTTAGCCAAACATCAAGTTATGCCACTATATCCAAGATCAATATGATCAAAATATTCAATACCAGGTGCATCATTTCATTATAAGAAACATAAGTCCAAATCTCTTTCATATGCAAGCATGAGCCATTTTCAAAGGAGACATTCTCAACATAACATAAAGCTTACCTGGTCATCCAATGCTATATCTAAAACATAACATTGAAACAATATACCTTTCATACATTATAGTGTTCAAATACCTGTGCACCTTCTCATAGGCAGCTTGTAGTGCTTGTCACCTTTTCATCAAGTGCATCTTTACTGTTTTTTGGATCTAGCTTTTCTTTCTTGCATCTCAATGATCTTCAACAAGGATATAATTATCAAATCTCATCAAGTAGGTTAGATACATCCATATACTCAAATATACATGTGGGAAGTATACGCAACGATCATAAAAATAATCATAATAATCAAATCCATAAGTCTAAACAAGAGTAAAGACACAAAGAAAACATCATAATTCAAGGAGTACTTCTCTTCAATGAGAGGTGATCCTTTCCCTCTTGAACCAGCCTTCAAGAGTCATCGCTATCCACAATCCACATAAAATGTTTCCTTCAATCAACTTTATCAACAACCGACCATCTAGGGCTTCATCAAATCTTTCCCAAGCGCTTGGGCATCTTCCATGTACCATGCTATAGTTTCATACACCAAATCTAAAGTCTTTGCCATAAACCAAGGTTTTTATCAAACCATAAACATGAAATCCTTATGGACTAACTACCTATGGTTTCCATTATACCCTAGGATTCTTTTAGGTCTCCACCATCCTCTTCTTGCTTCCATCAAAAGTGTCTCCATGGGGGTGATCTCCATGGCTTTTCTTCAGCCCAACTCTGATACCATGTTAATTTTTCATAGGGCTATATTGTTCTCTTCTTTGATAATTACATTTCTTCATTCATACATTAATTTCACCCCATATCATCATAAAATTATTTAGATTTACTTAATTATTTATCAACATATGAAATTATGTAGAAAGAACAATAACATCATCATCAATGCAGAGGAACAAAAAGGAAAAATAGAAGAAAATCATGCACACATAGCAACACCGGGATTGGTTAGAGACCAGGGCAAAACCCACTATGGGGAAACCATTGAAAATATTCTTCTAATAGATTGTCATCAAATGATTAAGAAAAAGAGAGTACAATGATCCATATATTCACAACAACTAGAATATCCATGAAATGCATCTAAATATCAAAACTCTGATTCAGATTACTGTAATGCACTGTCATTGCCTGTAGCCTGCTGTCGAACACTTCTGTTACTGAGCAAGATCTTCAGAACACTGAAATCTCATCTTGGAGTCCTGGTCGCAGGGAGGAGGAGCTATGCGAGTGATGTAGATAAGGTCGCTCTTTGTGAACTGCATGATAATGACTATGGCAGCTCGGTCGCTCCCATACCATTATGCACAAGCGACTGGGGACCAAACTGACCTAGACTCTCGGTTTCTCTCATGAAGACTTTGTGCCAACATCCAAGGATCCAAAGTCGCTTTCATGACCATTGTGTGCCAGTGTACAAAGACCCAAATGCTTAGTTTTGTGCCAACGACTTTGAATCAGAAGACCCTAATTTAGTGCGAGCTTCATCCTGAAGTTTCAGAACATTGAGAGAGCTTCCTTCGTCAGACCTATGCGAGCCAAGACCAAATAGAAGAGGAGAAGAGAGCTTGATGTGTGTCCAAATGAGCTTGAGGTCTTTTCTATTTATAGGCTTCCATGAGGGTCCACTTGACCTGTCCATTGGGACATGTGCATAGGGCCGCCCTGATCCAAAATATATGTATGAATAAAATAATTCATAACTCAACTTTTGCTTGTCTAAATGAGGTGATCTTTAGGTCGATTTTGGTCCTCTCAGAAAGAGGAATTTTATGCCATCATAATATCCATCAAATGAGTAGTCCAAAGTGGAATTTGTCCGCAATTGCATATTTTAACAATGTTACATACAATAATTCATCTATTCTTCCATGAAAAAAATAAGAAGCAAAACAAAACAAAAACAAAACATTTCCTCAACACTATTTATCCATTGAGCATTACATTAGTCACACACATGACATTCATGAGTACATGATACAACATTATCCATTCACACAAGAAATAATATTAACAAGGACTTAACTCAACACCTTCATCACATGCATAACATTCAAGCATACAATAGCTTGGAGAAACACTTTTATTATAAGGTAGACCTGGAAATTGAGATTAGGACTATCACTCTCTACCCAACCTTAGGTGTGGCTGCACTGTGGAATTTCTTGCAGCCAATCACCCCCGAGCCAAATTCCAGAGCTTGAGGAGGTTTTTCTCAAAGGATTTAATACCACTGCTGCTAGAAAAAATAGGGACTCTTGAGGTCCACCACCTCCACCCACTAGCTACTCAATGTAGTAAATAAATGAAGGGAATCTATAGGTCTGATGCCTCCACCATTTAGCTATAACTTAGTGAAATCAATAGCTCTTTAGTCCATAGGCTAAAATAAGGAATCCAGAGGCCTCTAACCTACACGCACCATCGAAGCAAGGGAATCTAGAAATTGATATCTCCACCCTTAATAAACAAGGGAGTATAGATATTGAGATCTCCACCCTTAACTAGCGAGGGAATCCAAAAGATTTACCTCCACCCTCCAAGATACAAAACAATGGTTCTACCCAGCTTGGGGAATCTAGAACTCACTGTAAAACCAAGCAAACCAACAAAAGAGGACTTCAAATTTCTCTTGCCAGGGATTTAAGGAACAACCTCCAGTCTAGATGTCAAGGGAATCTAGAGAAATCCATCTCCACCCTTTAGCCAATAGGGAATCTAGAGGTCACTGTTCCTCTCACCTAAGATAATTTTCTTGTAGTCCTCCCATGCTAATTGAAGTGTTGTCTTCTTTTCCCCTGCTATAGAAAGCACAAAACTTAGTTTTTTCCTCTTGTTATGTGTTCTTCTCCTAAACCCATGCGCTCCACAACTAAGTCCTGCTTTGTCTATCTATTGTTTGTTCCCCTTTCTTCTTGCCTGAGTATGCGTTCTTGTCCCCAATACTAGCACATTGTTTGCACCTGTCCTCATTGAACGTCGTGTCTCCTATTCGTTGTTTTATTGCTTGGCCAGAATCTTCCCGGCCAGTGAGGTCATGGCACTTGTCTTCTTGTCTCTCCACGTTCTACTTATCTCTTTATCTGTTATTTTTCTTGTTACAAACAATGATCAACACATCCTTATATGATATCAGCCACGACTTGACCCCTCAACGGTGTGGCCATATTTTTCATTTAATTCTTGTGTCCTCTCTTGTATTTTTCTCCAAGGAAGCATGGCCCTTGTCCTCTTATTCAACTTTCTCTTAATACCATGATCCAACTCATTTATAATGCATAGCTATCAGCCTCCTTGGATTTCATACCAATTAAAAATACCAAGCAATTACCCTCCTCAAATTTGGAACCCATGTCCCAATACCTCGACCCATTTTTAACAAAATGTTTAAAGTATTTACAATATATCACAAATTAGCAAGGGGTTGTCACATGACGATAATGTGGTTTAAGGGCATCCTTGTACTAGAAAGGATTTGGGAATTGTACCAATGAATATGGTGCTAAAGAGGACTTGAGCTAACAACTAGGTTAGCAGGGTTATCGATGAACAAATGTAGTTTTCCTTGCATCAATTTCTAAAGCTGTTATGGCTTTCTTGTGTTGAGCAAATAGACTAATAGCATGGTTGTTCATAATCACTAACACCAAGAGAGTGAGGAGCTTGTGAATTATAAAATGAACACTTATACTCTTAATTTTAGCTACAAGATGTAACTTGAGTAAGGAATGCTAACGACTAAAGCAAATTGTTACTTGGAAATTATTACTCCTCATGTCATCAAGGCTACACATACAATGTTTCATTGAATTCATCACCATTGTAAGCTCAAGGTCACAGGTTAAAGCCTTGTAACAACCATGTGAGGCACTATATTAGGTGTCCTAGACCTTGTGTTTGGTCGGAAATGGACAATCCCTTTGGGTAAATTTGTGGTTCCTTTCATATTGGATAGGATTGGAGGGCCTTAGATGGAATTATTTGGGACTCATGTTTTTAGAGGAGCTTGCTTATGTTGGGGTGATTACCAGTGTATGGGCTGATCCAACCTGCGTAAGAGTGCACCTATGTCATCATGGTTATGTGTCTATAGAGTTTGTATGCAACCATGGACTTGGTGCAATATCCCTTAGATAGTTCTCGACATGATGGTTTCACAAAGTCATCTTTCATGTTTCTTGAGGAAGTTCATGTTTCACAATGCAAGTGGTATTGGAAGTAAAAAAGTAAACTTTGTTCCAATATGATCATCTTGATGAGAAGATGACATGCCACATATAAAATTTTCCAAATAGTGAAGGCATTGTCAAATCATAGGTGGTCAAAGTTGGTCAACCGATATAACAGGTTTCTAGGTGGCAAAATAGGGGCAACGTTGAGTAGTTTTGGCCATGCATTAATGTAAAAGTGTTTATAGGAAAATACGAACATAACTGATGTCTCAAATTTTCTAGGTTCCTCAAGGCATTAGAGTTCTAGCACAAGGGTGTGATGATGTTGCAACACATGGCATGATATGAAAAATTGGAGGAAGACCTAGTTGAAATCCAGGCAAGTTACAACAAATTGAGGTGGTAGAATCATCAAATTAATCAACGCTTTGGAGATCAAGCAAAAAGGTCGTGAAGTCGAGTTTACTATTAATTAATGGTTAATTCAACTAGCCATTAGAGCTTCAAACTAATCATTATGGAAAATGAAGTGAAACATTGGGTTGTTATGGACCAAGAAGTTGATGAGTTGACAAAAATGTAGCTGTTGGAAAGTTAAGAGTTTCTCTTCAAACAAATAGGTTTCTCGTCCACCAAATAAAGTGGTTCATGGAATAGGTCGAACTTCACACTAACCATTTGAGTTGGGTGTTAGCCTCCTAAGCTATTCGTTGGGAATTTTTTGGCTATTATTCACCATCTTTTGAACTTTCAGGGACATTTCAAGGGTAATATTGAGCTTCCTTGATAAACTTGAGTCAATTCGACCCCTTAGTGGATAAACTCATGAATGTAATGTAATATTTTATTATATTCTCTTCATCTCCAACTTGTGGATGATAAGAAAAATATTTTCCTAGAAGAAGAGTCCAACAAATTGTTAGCTAACTGTTATCTAACCGTTGATTTTTTTAATAAAAAATAGTCTCTCCTCTAGAGATGTAGAGATGTTGTGTGAGATCATTCATCCCATAATAAAAAAACTCAATGTGGAATGCTTTGTCTATATACATTATGTGGGTTGGATTTTCATATTTTCCTTTTTTCTTCATTCTTATTGTAAGAGGGCTTAAGATAAAATATTCCACAATAAGTAATATTACACAACAATTGGATGGATAATCTGTTGGGGGACTACACAAGCACACGGAAAGGTGGACTAGGCGCGATCCTACTCCACTTTTTTGTTGTTGCCAGGGGATTGCTTGGACAAACGTCGGACCATCCTTTTAGGAGGTAGATTCAACCGAGAGACGAGTAGAATCTAATGGACAGTTGACCTGAATACTAAAGACGGCACACTATGAGACGCTCCTAGTTGGATTTGAAAAGGGCGAAGGTTTTAAATATATAGTTGGGGGCGATTTTCACTGTCCAAAATACATAATTGACTTAAGAGGGATTGCGGTTCGCAACCCAACATCTTGACGTAAGGTATTGTGATAATCAACACGTCTTTCTTCAATGACCATTATTTATTAAAAATCCAAAACTTTACTTTCTATTTTAGTTTAGTTCCATTCACTAGCTTGCTCTTCAAGAATTTCATCTCAAATAGTTAGTTTTTCCTTGGGTTTTTAAGAAATCAAGTTATATTTTTAACAGCAAATCAATATTACCACATTTTAACTTTATTTCAATATGTATTTCGTGGTATATTGAGTGTTATTGTTGTATATCTGTGTTATTTTCTTGCTATAATATAAGAAACTTTCTGGTTTTCCAAGGTTTCAAGTGCCCTTCAAGTAAGTACTTTATAGTGGAATTTCATAAGTAGGCTCTATACTAATTATACTCGCTGATTTTCACATATAGAGTTTAAAATACATATTTCTCAAGTTGCATTAAGTTTAAATTTATTGCCAGGGTTTCTCCAGCCATAATGCCCCATGATCAATTTCTAGTTGTTTGGAAATTGCATCTTACAACTAGTAAAAAGGCTTGGAGTGATCCTAAAGGTTTTAAATGACATCTCCTAGCCTCCCCACTCCTAGGTATTTGATTTAGATGTTTAGACAATATATGGGTGTCATTTTCCGAAGGGGATTTGTTGTTACCCCTACAATTGTTTTGCATATTTTATAGTTCCGCAATCACATGACAACAAACAAAATGGCTCTAGAACCCTTCTAAAATAAACTCCAATCACATAAATAACTTCACATTTCGTTAGTATATTTTTAATACACTCATTTCAAATGGTCATATTGATATATTTCTTGAATTTGAGTCTTATATCTTGTTGGTTACAAGTATTTTCTTAGATTTTTATACACAAAACTAGCATGACAACAAACAATTAATTCCTCCACTTCACCCTTAAACCCTATTTAAGGTACTAATATTTTCTTGGTTGAGTAAGATATCAAACGAAAATCCTCTCATAATCTTTCTGAAGGAAGTTGGGCTTAAAGAGTGGGGATTTGGGCTAAGATGATAGTGAGCCTTCATCTTGTGCGTGCCAATCATAGCAAGTTGCTAGTACCTTACGAAACTATTATTTTGATTGGTAACATTTTTTGGTGTCATTGCCGGGAAGAGGTAATTTATCTATGGTTGCATACGACAACACCCTTGGTAAGTTTTTCATTTTTCATTTGTACCTTGATGAGACATTTTTTTTATGAACTAACTTGCAGGGTCTTACTTGATGACTCCACTTCAACACAACATAAAAGGGTATAGTATAAGAAGTTACACTCCAAGGTAAGAACTGAGATAACTATTGGTGATTCCACATCTATGACTTTATGGTCGGTAAACAAATTGTTAATTTAAGTTATCATCATCCCAATGTCTGAAGTATGGGTTCTAATAAGGATTTATCTTTTGACTATATATATGTTCTTTCATATTTATCATGCATTATTAGATATCCTCATTCACCTAGCTTTGATTTGTATATGCAAGTCCCTAAGTTTAATGGAAATCCATGGTTGACTTCATACTTAAAAATCTTTTGTGTTATATTGTGGTTACTAACCTTGTTTTTGAAGATGAATTAATGAAATCTGTTGCATTGTCAATGCAAGGATATGAAAGATGGAAATGGTATGACGGATTTGAACCCAAATAGATAAAATCATTCCCCCTGATGCATCAAAAAATTTCAAAGATGATGGATCTATGGGTATGAAGAGGTTGGAGATATTTATGTCTTCATTGACATGCAAGGAAGAATGTAGGAAAGGATTAATGATTTGGTTATAAAATTTTGTGAGCATCCCTCCAATGATCTTATTATGGAAATAAAATTGAAATATGATGCAGTCAATTTCTGATCAAACTATGTTAAAGCACAATATGGTGATCCTTGTATGAAAAGATCTGAAGAATAAGATCATTCTTCTCCTCTCTGTCCTGAGCCATTATTACATGATCCTGAAAATGGTGATAAATATAGTCTTACAACATAATTAAATGTCATCTTAAGAGGAAAACAAAGAGGTGGAATTTAATTTTATAGATGAAGAAGAACCTCCTTGCATTCCCATCGAAAATCAAGAAATAATTGGACATAGATGTGAGGAGAACATCCCTTCCTAGAGCAATTAAGCATAGGTTGTCGGTTTCAATATTCTTCAATTTTTTCTAAATTGTTTCATCATTGATGTGTGCATGTGATTATGGGTAGCATAGGAAGATGAAATTTTGTGCACAAGTTCTAGTTGGAGCCACCATAGAAAACCTCTCTTACTTACAAAGACATTGAAAAACATTGATGAATGGCCCTATGCATACAATGAAAATGTCATTAAATTAGTCTTATTGATATGTGGATCAAATATGCTTACAATAATAAATAAATGTTGGATTTTCTTCGACTTATTTTTGTATCATGAAGATTCACTCACAAATTTGGTACAAACCATGAAGGAAGTTCTAATATACATACACTATAGGTTTGATTTTTCATTGTTTCACTTAGAAGCCAAGCATAAAGGTAAAACCCAAGGTAGTGATGAATTATTTTGTTGGTTGCAATGGTTAATATAATTTTACTTGACGTACTTCATTTTTTTTCCTGAATTTAGGCTTCTATGATCCATAATGAATTAAGAAAAGTCTTTCAGTAGAAATCACATAAGAGAAATTATTGGCCAACACATTTTGAACCAAGTGTGGTTTCATCAGGACCAGTTGAAGAGGCAGACCATGACAAAGGCTTAAATAGAGAGCAATGTAGAGACCATAATTTCAAGTAACGACTATACTTGAACAATAATATTTAAATTATGATATTAATTTATTTATATATTAAAAACAAATATTATTAAGTAACAACTATATTAAATGGCTAGTTTTTGAAAATAATATTTAAATTATGATTCAATTTATTAATTTATTAAAAACAAATATTAATAAGTAACGAATATATTAAATGGTTATTTTTGAAAAATAATATTTAAATTAATTTATTACAATCAAATATTATTAAAAAATTCTATTACTAGGAAATAATCAAGAAAAAAGAATAAACAAAAAATCAAAGTCAAACTCCAAACAAGGAGGGAAATAAAAAATTATAAAAAGGAGTCAAGACCCTAATAGAGACAAGATCCTTCGATAAATACAAATAATTAATGGAAATAAAATAAACTAAAATAAAACAAAAATATAACACAAGTCAAAAGAAATAATATAATATATATATATATATAATAATATTCAAAGAAAACTAATCAATAAAAAAACATGGTCAACAAAAAAATATCAGGGCTGAGACCCATTAAAGAAATAATAAAAATACTAAATGGAGTTAAGAACAAATAGGATGATAAAATGCTTGAGAAAACGCGAAGGATAAAAAATATAAACTCTAATGAAGAATAAACAAAAAAAAAATACTATAAAAAGGACACCAGTAGATAAATCCCAAAAAGAAACCTAAAAAACTAGGAGGATGAGACAGGGACCCAACTTCTACTAATAATCCAACCATCGTCTCTATTCGAATTATTGGATCTTTTTTCGATTTCTAGGGCCTCCCTCATTTTATCTTATGTGATTTCTACCGAAATACTTTTCTTAGTACTTCATTTCTCTCATATTAGAGTAGGATAGAATGAGTAGTCTATTTTGTATGGGCATTAGACTAGTTAGACGGTTGTTTTCATTTGAAGCATTTTCCCGAACCTTAGCTAGCTGTCATTTTTTCTTTTGTGATTTCATTTTATTGATGTGTTGCTATCTACATGCTTACTAGATTAGTTATATATTTTTGTATTGTCATTTTATTTCCATTAGTTATGCTATCTTGTTCTAGTTATTATGGTTTATGTGATTTATTTCCATGTTAGGAAGGGTTAGAACTTCAGTCTGATTCTCTTCCTGTATTTTACATCTATTTGGTAAGCTTATTTTAGTAACAGGTGGAATATTTTGGGATTCTCTCATCCTCCTAGGTAGAGCATGTGTCTTGCATTTGGACCCAACTATTACCACTCATGCCAATAGGAGTACATATATAATTTTTCAGTGCATTCATCAACATTGTAACTGCAAGGTCACAGGTCAAAGCCTTGTAACAACCATGTGAAACCTTGTATTAGATGTCCTAGAGCTTATGTTTGGTCGGCCATGGCCTATCCATTTAGGTACATCTTTGGTTCATTTTTTCCTAGATAAGATTGGAGGGTATTGGATGGGCATATTTGGGACTTATGGTTTTAGAGGAGCTTGCTTATGTAGGGGTGATCACTAGTATATGGGTTATTCCATCTTGTGTCAGGGTGCACTTATGTCTTACTGCGTTATCCCTAGCCTTGGTGTCATATCCCTCAGAATGTTCTCCACATGACAATCTCACAAAGTCATCTTTTCACGTTTCTTGAGGTAGTTCATATTTCCCAATGCAAGTGGTACTTGAAGTCAAAAATTCAAATTAATCCTAAAATACTTAACTTGATGAGGATATGACATGACACATAATCAATTTTCCAAATAGTGAAGGAATTATCAAATTATAGGTGGTCAAAGTTGGCCAATAGGTATGATAGGTTTCTAGGTGGAAAAATAGGGGCAATGTTGAGTAGTTTTCGACATGCTAATAGTGGTTTATAGGAAAAGAGGAACACAACTCATGTCTCATATTTCTAGGTTCCTCAGGGTGTTAGAGTTTTAGCATAGGGGCATGTTGACATGTTAGATGTAGTGATGATGTGGGATTATAGGGAATGTTATGGTAAATTGGAGCAAGACCTAGGTGAAATCATGACAGTTTAAAACAAACCTAGGTGGCAGAATCATCAAATTCACCAAGGAATTGGAGATCCATAAAAAAAGGTGGTTAATTTGAGTATAATATTCATTAATGGTTAAGCCAACTATTCATTAGAGTTTCAAACTACCCATTATGAAAATTCAAGCGGAATGTTAGGGTGTTATGGACCCAGAAGTTGATAAGTGAACACAAATGTATATGTTGGAAATTTAAGAATCTTCTCTTCAATTAAATCAACTTCTCTTTAACCAAATTGATTTCTTCATCAACTAAGTCGAACTTCACACTAACCACTTGAGTTGGACGTTGCTCCCCTAATTTAGTCGTTCATAATTTTAGGGCTACTATTCATCATGTTTTAAATTTTTGAGGATATTCAAAGGGGAATGTTGAAATTCTATGGTCAACTTGAGTCAATTAAACCCCTTAGTGGTAAAAGTTATGAATGTGATTAAAATATTTTACTAAATTTTCTTATTCTGACATATGGATGATGATAAAATATTTTCCTAGAGGAAGAGTCCAATTAGCCATTAGAAAAGTTTTATAAAAGGATAAAGTATCCTCTAGAGATATTTTTATTGTTTTGTGAAATCATTCATGTAATAATAAAAGAACTCATTGTGCAAATGTTTGTCTATACATTATTTGGGTTGGATTTTCCTATTTTTATTTTTCTTGATTCACATTGTAATAGGGCTTAAGATAAAAATATTCTATAATAAGTAAGATTACAGAGTAATTAGAGGGATGACTCATTGAGGGGCTATGTAGCCACACAAAAAAGGTGGACTGGACACTAGTCTACTCCATTTTTTGTTGTTGCGAGGGATCACTTGGATGAAGGTTGTACCAACCTTCAAGGTGGTAGCTTCAATTGAAAGAAGAGTAGCTCCTATTTCACATTTGAGCCAAATATCAAAGATGCCATGTTAGGGGCCACTCTTAGTTGGAGTTGATAAGTGTGTATGTTTTCAAGACATAGATGGGGGTGATTTTTTATTTCAAGAACAAACCCATCTCACTGTCCAAAATACATAATTGAATTAAAAGGGATTGTGATTCACAACCTAGCGTTGTGAGGTAAGGTATTGTGGTAATCGATATGTCTTTATTAAACAATCATTATTTATGAAAATATCCAAAAATATACTTTTTGTTTTAGATTAATTTCATTTACTTGCTTGCACTTCAAGATTTCATCTTAAATAGCTAGTTCTGACTTGGGTTTTTGAGAAATCAAGTTATATTTTTAACAACAATCAATATATAATATTTGAGATTTATTTCCATACATATTTCACAATATATTTAGGGTTAATGTTGTAAATTTGCGTTATTTTTTCACTGTAATACAACAAATCTATTGGTTTTCCAAAGTTTCAAGTGCTTTCCATGTAAGTATTTTACATTGGAACTTCATAAATAGATCTATACTAATTATACTTACTGATTTTTCACATTTATGATGTAAAAATAATTATTTCTAGTTGCCTTAAGTTAAAATTTATTTCTAGAGTTTTTTTGGGCATAATATTTGGTGGGATTTGATCTTTTGACCTCACATGATTAATTTCCAACTTGATGGAAATTGCATCTTGTTGCTGGTAAAATGATTGAGAGTGATCCTAAAAGGTCTATAACATCTCCTAGCCTCCCCACCATTGTATCTTTGATCTAGAGTAATAAGACACTATTTGGATGGCATTTTTCAAAGGGATTTGTTGTTGTCCTTGCATTTTTCTACAGATTTTACAATTTGTAATCACATAAAAATAAAAGAAAGAACATTAGAACCCCTCTAACCAAAACTCCAATCACATATATATCCTTCCCATATGCTTAGTATATTTTTTAATACACTCACCTTTATTGGTTATTATGATATATTTCTTGAGTTTAAGTGTTATATCTTGTTGGTTACAACTACAATCTGTATATTTTTACATAGTAAACTAGTAGGACAATGAACAATTAACTCCTCCACCTCACCCTTAGATCCATTTAAGGCACTAGCCTTTACTTGGTTGGGTGAGGTATCAAACGAGAATTTCCCATAACCTTTTCAAAGGAATTTGGGATGAGGTGATAATAGGCCTTCATCTTGTGTGTGTCAATCTTAGCGGTGTGTAAGGACGTTAGTGATCATGCTAGTTTGATCGGTATTAGAAGCCACTCTACTTGTTGAAAAAATGTGTAGGTAAGTGTATTTCTTGTGCTTGTCTGTTGTGTTTCACATGGTGTGTGTTTGCATTGAAATTAAATACTCACAACCTCTTTAAAAAAATACCATAATTGTAATTTGTGTAGTATAATGGGGGCACATCATGTTTACAAATGAGGTAAAGTTACAAAATTATAGGGGTGGGACTTAGATTACAAACCATTAAAGTTGGGGACACAAACCCATCTAATAACCATCAATGTGGGTTATAACCTCCCACTAAAGAAAAATAATAAATGGCATGAAGGGTTATTGAACCCACAAGTTGAGATTAGCCACATCACCTTTAAGCATGACTTGGAGACACAAATAAGGAAAGCTGACATATGTTTACCAAGTGAACGTTACAAATTGATACCACCCACCCTCACAATTAGTAATTCACTTGGGAAAAAAACATATACAATTCAACTTAGCACCACACCATGTGGATATATTTTGAATATATGAAAGGGTGATGAGTTGGTCTCAACATTTTGACTTCATGGCATGAGCCATTCTCATGAGAGGAGACCCCCCCCCATGAATTTTGCTGAGTCAAGATGTTGAAAACCAAATCCCAAAACTAACATGAATTTCCTCCATGTATTCAAATAAACATTATAATAACCTCATATCACTATTTAAATGGGCATATAAGACAATAATGACCAATTTTAACAATTTGAATGAAGAGTTACAAACAAGCTCTCAATAGAGAGTTTCATTGCAAAACTATAGCCTCTTGAAAAATTTTGAACCTTTTCTACATTGAAAGCAAATTGAGTCCTACTTTAAAATTGGAGTTTCCAAAAAAACTTAAGATAAACCTCTTTAAAAATACATAAGTAAACACAAGAATTCAAATTCAAATGTGAAAGAGCATATGCCGAGCAATAAGAATTGGGAACTCAAATCCCACAACATTGTGAAATAACAATCACCAAAAATGACATAGAAGATAGGATTATGACCATACACTCATGATGGTCAATATGTAAATAAAGAGGTAATGATCAATATGCTAAAAAAACTCTCCAAATTACAAAGGTAACAAGATGGTCTTCCCATCATAAAACGTACGAATGCCAAACAAAGCAACAAATAAAGTGTTATTAACATTGTCAAGTGCATACATACCTACCATGGTGAATTAATAAATAAGTGGGATGGGTATTGTGCCTTTTTACAATGGACAATACAAGTTAATAGAAAGTCTTCAAACAAGTGTTCAATCAATGACATGCTTAATCATCAATCCTACCACAATATCCCATGGTGGTTGATATTGATGCAAGATTTTGCAAGATATGTAAGAAGTGTTGTTAGAATTACAAAAAAAAATTCCAAAACTTGGATGGAGAGAAAGAATTATTTAAATCAAAATGTTTGGGTGTGTTGATACAACAAAGATATGGATAACAAAGACTCTTGTGCTCTTTGAATAGAGGGTGTATAATGTGGTCCTTACAACCCAAGAGTAGAGTAATTTATGAAGCATCAATCAAGCTACATATCAATAATAAATGAATCAACATAAGGTGTAGGGTCTATTTTTGCAAATTTATAGTAAATGAAGAAATAAAATGTACAATCTTTTTTTTGACAAAAAAACAATTATAGAGGGATCATAGTGATTTGCATTTGGCAATAAACTCTCAAAATATGAAAACATTGTCTTATTAGGCCTATCTCAAGCTAAATATGAATAAGAATACCCTACCCATATTTAAACTGTCTTACCGTTGGTATATCTCTGTAATAGTACCCTGAAACCAATTTCCTTAGTATGTTTCTTGAAATCAAGAGATGACATTCCATTAGTGGTCAACAATGTATGATAAGTGGCATCAAGGAAGTCTGAGATGCTATTGCAAGGTATGAAGGTATTATTTCTCCCTCAATTCAAAATCACCAATACCAAGAGAAGAATTCTCATGAGTATCCATGAGTACATGATGGGACACTTTAACATAGGCAAGGAGTTTTTGCTAAAAAAATTGCTTGCTTGTTCAAAAGTTCTTCTCCCTTCAGTGTGATATAACAACAACATAGATGATAATAGTAGAGAGAGAGAGGGTGCACTATGAAGGTGATCTTCAAGAGGGTATTTTGTTTTATGAACATAGTTTATTATTTATATTTTGTTGGAGTTATCCCCTTACTTGATGGGCATGCATGTCTAGGTGGGTGATTTAATGCTAAAATAGTGGAGTGCTTTAACACTGGTGGTTACCAAACTATTAGGTATAGGCTTGGTGCAATGATGATGGTTGGTATGTCTTATTCATCTAGTGGATTATTGGAGAAGTGATTTCTCTCCTTAATGAGCACTTGTGGGACACATTTATGAAGGGGTTACCCTCTCTCATAATGTGATGCACTATTAAGTTGGCATGATCAAGTTCAATGTACAAGTTAGGGTTGGTAATAATCTATTGTAACTTCCTTACTCTTATTGGTCTATAAAAGGAGAGGATGATGCATTAGAGGAAATTTGAGGTATAAATAAGACATATTAAGAAAAAATAATAATAATGAGTGCATGCCACATTTACTAAGTTAGTAAAGATAAGTCAATAGTTTTTTCTTTAATAGTGTTTTACATGTAATCTAGGTTTATGTAGAGTTACAAAATTAGAGTTAAAAATAATAATAATAGTTTCATATTCTTATGCACTCACAATAACTGATATAACGTTAAACAAATTTAATTTATACAACATTTGGTAATATGAATGATCACTTTCACAATAAATTTGAAGTTTAATAAATATAATTAAACATAGTATAATGCAAAAAATATTCATTTAATTTTAAACCCGTTTTAAACTCCCAATTTCCTCAAATGATTAGTATAAAAAGTATTTATGAGGTAGATAGTTAGTGTATTTTATGAGTTTGTTGTTATGATAGAATATTTGGAGCTAGTGCGTTAACAATTGTTGTAATTTCTTTTAGTACAAGAGTCATGTGGTATTTTGTTGAATTTTGTGTTTTCTACCTTCATTTTCTAGATTGTAGATTTATGTGGAATAGTTCCTATTTATGTGTTGTTTTGAACTAACTCATAGAATACAATGTTTGTAGCCTTAAATTAATTGGATATTGTTTAGTAGATGTAGATTTGTAAGTTTGTATAGGAAATTCCTACAATTTTGTCTTTTAGATATAGGCTATACTTTTTTAAGTGTAGACCTCAACCACGAGTTAAAAATTTAAGATGGTATTTGTTGGGTCCCTATAATACTAGTGATTACCCCATTACTATTGTAGTTGTATCCCTTATTAATATTGTTGTGCCCCTATTGTCCCCATATTTTTATTACTGTGCCCCATAGAATCCCTCTATTGTTATTTTTGTGGCTTTATATTATTATTGTTAGGTCGGCTGGGTTATATTGTGACTCCTTAGACTCCTATATATAGAAAGGAGGTTTTATCATTTGAATCATCCAGAATTGTTCATTTATGTAATGTAAAGGAGGTTTCCCCATCGAAGAGGCTGAATTCTAAG